>DWQW01003627.1:0-22089 GCA_018249695.1 Heliconius erato demophoon | reverse complement strand
GAAATGATATCCTTAAAAGTTATTTTAGTTTAAATAAGTATATATTCATTAATTATTTTCTTTATTCAATAAAAATATTATATTATCATACATTTAAGATTCTTTAGCAACAAAAACTATGAAAACCAAACAAAAAAATACTTGAAAGTTCAAGAGAAACACCTACAGTGTAGAAGTAAGAAGCTTTGGTAACTTTGTAGGTGCGGTGCAGAATTGGGTCACCCAGTTCATCACTTTCTTACGAGATATCGATTTTTCTCACACTATTCAATTTGCATTTTCTTAACGTTTCAGCTTTCAAACGTTTTAAAGTGGAATTGTAAATTATACGCTTGGTGAAGCTTAAGTGGTTTCATATTCATTATTTTAAAAATATGTTACAGATTCATGCTGTATCCCTCACATAGGAACCAGGAAACCTAATTTTCCGAAGAGTTCTGGAGTATTTTCGTGTTCAGAAGCGGAACTCCTTGCAGTGCTTTGCCTCGTTTCCAAAGCAAGAAAATGAGAATATTAAATATTACATTTTCTCAATCGGGCATGGAACCCAAAACCTGTCGCGTTGACAGTCGAAAAATTCACGTTACAGCTTCACAGTTTTTCCTGTTTACAGGAGGATTGACAAAGGAAACAAAGAACTCCGTTCACAAATTTCCCCCCAACTTTTGAAACTTTGCGTGTAGAGTGGCGAAACTTAACGCCGCGCTTCCACTGCCACGCGTCATTTTAAGTTACAGTAATCCATTTTAATAAAATTTTCACATCCCTTTAAAAAATCACATACCTGCATATATAATGAAAATAATATATTTTAAAAAACTACAGTTATGTAATTAGCAACTTATTTCCGAGAAGTACTTTAAAGAAAAAAAACAATAAAAATGTGTGAACATTAAAAAAAATATTAAATTACTTACATCATAAAAGCAATATATACATTTAGAGTTTTGCGCGATGGAACTGCCTCTGACCGTCTATTTGATGGTCGTAGGTTCGATCCTCTCACCGACGAATAGAAAGACAAATTGGCGTTTAGTTCCGCTTCACAAGATAAAATATCTTAAATGCAAATGGAAAATGGACATAGAGTACCTTTATAGGTACTAACTTCCCTCATCCTATCCTGCTATACGTGAAAACCTTACCATGCCAAACGTCTTTCTAATATTTAAACCAAAAAATATATCAAAAATATTTCTCTAAAAACGATAAAATCCAGACGATTGTCTAAACTCATAATAAATTCCATGTTGGTACAAGATATAGTGGTCATAGTGGTTGTATGGTGGGGAATGGGGATAATGCACCATAACTAATCAAAGACAATCCCATTCCAGCGACAACTATGCCAGTTGACATTGCGCATGCGCAGCGCACGTAGAGTTAATAGAAGTAACTGTATTTATTTATATATTTGTATACAGTTTATTATTTTTTTTTATTAAATATAAATTTAAAATGTAATTATTTTATTTATAATTATTATTAGAGGCGGTCGTGGTGCAATGATAGAGTCTTACTGTAAACTAGTCGGTTGTGAATAAAATTCGGAGTCGGTGGAGGATTATATTTGAATTATTTTCTTTTCTCGCTATGGTAGAGAAACCACGACGTTGAGTTATGCCACTTATCTCGCAATGTCTCTAAAGTTGGTACCTACCTACCTAAGAGGATAGCCAGTGGACCACCTGTTCCACTGGCTATCCTCTTATACGGGAAATAACGTAAAGATGCTTTTTAACAAAATTCTTAGCAAAAATTTGATAATATATACTTTGCCGAAATGATTTCACTTATAGTAAATACATAACTCTAGCTTCTCTACAAAAACCATAAGGTGAGTAAAATTTGAAAATTATATAATTAATATTGTTTTATATTAAAAATTGTGTACAAAAACAACAGAGAGACACCTTAAAGAATCATCTCCATTCTCTACATTACGTGACCAAACGCTATATTTTGCCTTTTCGACACATATTTTTTAAATCTAACCTACGACCATTTCCTACAATTAAACAAATCTTTATTGTGCCACGACAGTTTTTACATATAAAATATATCATTGCAAATTGTAATATAAAAAAAAATCAGCTTCTCGCTATACTATGCACACAACAGGTTAGGCAGCGGGGACGTAGAGTTAAGACTCTCCGTTCCCCAATTCCTATAAAAATATACAAACTAAATGAATAAAAACATATTATATTAATAATAACAAACGGAATCACGGTCGAGAGCGAGTTTATAAATAAAAAGCCGGGAGATACAGCTGCATACAACAGTGCATATAGATTATAGCCAAGAACGACCGTTCAGTCGTCTTGCATCCGTCGTGGGGGACAGACGCACGTTACCCCAACCGTTTAAAAATATACGATTACAAACGATTATTTTAATTCGGCATCGATAAACAATTGTCACAACACTACGTGCCCCAATTTTTTATTACCCGAGAGATCTGTGGATAGTGATGTATCTATGTAGGTTAAATTTAGTTTGACGTTGATTCATCATAGACTAGTTTGATTTTTTTTCGAAAACGCATTCCGCTCGCTATTTTTATTTTTCAGTGAGTTCACATTGTGTTTGTGTTTAGTGTCAGTGATATTATTAGTGATATAGTGTTTAAACATTGGATTTGAATATGTTCGGAGTGTTCATAAAAAGGTGGAAACCTAAAAGGTATGGTCCATTTTTTCTAAACAATAGGTTATTGATTGGCGATAGGATAACAAATAATAAATGTGAAACAACAATGATAGCTACATTGCATTGTTTATGTCTAATATGCAAGTCATTTTTATTTTTAACTAACGCTACTTTATAACAAAGCAGTGATCACAACTTGTTATGCCAAGTACTCATTTTGATAGATTTTTTATGTTTTAAGTAATGATAAAGTTTCGTCTGCAAATTTTAAAACAATAATTTTTAAAATATAATAAAAATAATAATTTTAGTATAAATATGTGGCCAGTCCTGGTGCAGGGGCACAAACTGTGATTGTAACTGTGAAGTAAACGCCACTGGTTGTGGGTTCGATCCCCAATTGAGGAAATGAAATATTTTTTTAAAATTTGTATTTCCATTTCTTCGGTCTGGTGTCGAAGCATAGCGCGATGTAGAGTTCGCCACTCAACGCCTCAATGCCTCCGAAATTCGGCGGTAAGTTAGGATCGGAGTATCTCAACACTAGGTTCCCTCTGCCTACTCTGTTCTGTGTGGGATACGGCGTGAAGCTGATTAATAATAATAGTAAAAATTTATAAATAATAATATAACTGTAAATTTCATATAGTTAAAAATATTAAATATAATATGTAAGCAATTTACATATTCGATTAAACTAGCCGACTTACCGATGTGCTTTATCTATCTATATTATAGTTTAGTAATAATAATGACAAATGAGAAAATATGCAAAAATAAAAAATATATATATTTGGTTATATTAAAAAGGCAGATTTTTTCGATAAACTAACTTACATTGATGGTAACTATACGAGAACATTTATAAATTTATAACGTTGAAAATGAGTTAAAGTACAAATTAATATTAAGTTATTATGTTTTGTTCTAACGTTTATATTTAGATGTAATAGGTAATATCCAAATAATATAGGTTATCGCTTTTATGTACATCTTATAACAAATAAGTTTATTAGAAAAATATTTTTTAAGAAACCCTATAAAAATTTGCTTACAACATAAATTGTAAGTTGTAACAAGCGTATAACAATTTTGACATAGCTCGATGAGAACCTATGGGTTAGTTGGTCAGAGCGCTTGGACGGTTTCCAAAGAGGCGCGGGTTCACATACCGTTACTTTCAAAAAAAAAATTTTTTGCGTTTTTAAAGTTAAAGTTGAAAAGTTTTCTTAATAGGTATAAACTAATTATATAATTCTAACTATCATAATATGACAACCATTAGGGTTGTAAATAAAGTGTGGACAGTAATTCTAATTACAGTGTAGGTAGAGCTGGAGGCTAGGGCTATAACTCAGAGGTCACATTGAAAACGGATCATTTATTACAATTGCTGGTAATATTGCAGTTTACTAAGATATTATATATGTATATATTTTTTTTTTACTTTCACGTTGCTGTATCCCGGACATAGCAGGATAGCAAGAGAAAAACTAGGAACATAGAAACCCGGTGTTAAGACACTCCGACTGGCCTCGTTATATAAATAAGCTCGAGAATTTTAATATTTTATCTGAAGCATTCTTTCTTTTATATTTCTTTTTTTTATTTTCTTTACCGTGCTATTGGGTGTAAAAATATAACGTTCGTATCATTATTATTTAAAATTGTTTATATAGAAATCAGTACAGCGACTATTTATTTAATATTTTGAGCGAGCTTTGCTAAAGCTCTCATATAAGGATCAGTATTCCATTAGACTGCAACCCGTCCATCACTGACGCTGGATTTTTTCTAATAATGCAAAAACCTGTCCTTATACTGCTTCTGTGAACACATCAAAACGTAATTAATATCCCGCTTTCAAATATATATTTTTTATAATTTTTTTCACGCTGTATATCAGCAGGATATACAGGAGAAACCTAGTATTAACACACTCCGTTCTCCGCTCACAGAGCAATTTTCGAGACATTGAGAGTAAAAGTTTTCATTTTCCAGTTTTTTTTCCTGCAAATGAAGGAAAAAAAACTGGAAAGAAGTGCTTCCAGTACATTTGTACTGGAAGCACTTCTTTCCAAATTTCATAAGTGAAAAAATACAGGAAATATGTACGATTTTCGTTTCGTATAAGTTTTGATTGAAACTACAAATATATATTTGTAATGATTATTTCTCTATGAAATACCTATAAATATACACTTTTCGCATTTTTTCCTTTATACCATCTGTAAGTTCTAACTACGTGCCATTTTTCATCACTATTGATTGGTTCACGGGAATCATATAGATTTAGATTACGCAGCGAATTTCTTACAAAGTGCAGTAAAACAAGGCATAAATGCTCATATCTTTTGATTGCTTGGATTTAAATGCTTGATTTTTTTCTATGCTTCAAGGGAAAAGGGACTTGAATGATTGTAATACCTACACGTGATCCCGAGATAAATGATCTTGACAGACGGACAAGAAAGTGATACAATAACTTAAACTTTTTATTGACAACTACATTTTATTACCGCTTGGTCAAATGCGGAAAGCTATTTCGGCTTAAAAATGACATATTTTGACAAATGATATTTTAAATACATGAACACTATGGCCTATCCTTGATATATGGACAATATAACACAAAAATATAATAAATTCTAATCAGTAATACTTGAGATAATGCTGGAGATGGAGAAGAAGATGAAAAACAAGGCTAAACTCCCTCTAATATCTACATCAAGTAAACGTGTTACGAAAACACAGGTTAAATTTGTCTCTGTGTTTGTTTTAACTCAATCAATTAACCGCTCGGACTCCGTTTCGCTGCCAAATCCATTTATCCATGCAAATTTCAATATTCATTTGGGTAGTTTTAATAAATTATAGAATACTAGTCGTCGCCCGCATCTTCGTTTCCCTGGACTTTAAGATGTAAAATGTAGAGTATCGTTTTCTTATCTGTTCCTGTAGAAATTTCAAGATACTCTCTTATAGTGCTACCAAGTCTACGATCTGATCTCTATCTCTTTTAGTGCCACACTCTCTAAACTACGTACATGACAAATTTTAGCTTTCTAGTTTCAATAGTTTCGTCGATACGTCGTCTGTGAGTCCTTCGGTAACGGAAGAGTCTTATATAATATAGATTTTTGACTTGCTGCATATCGCATTCTAGTGAATATTTATATTTGCTGTAGGTTAGCCTTGACATGTTTAATGAAAACAAAACGTTTCGTCGTTGAATAAACAGAGTGCATTATTAAGGTTACTCGTCCGAAGATTTTTGTACTTGTTTTGATTTAAATATATCTATTAATCACATTAAAAATTTTTTTAAAGATTTGTCTGTCTGTATCTCCGTCCATCCTGGTCCATCATTTTGTGTGTCTGTTTCTCTGTTTGTTTGTGAAGATAATTTTTTTAGCCAATTTCTAGAATCTAGAGTTCATTTATTATTTTTTTTTTATCAGCTTCACGCTGTATCCCGCACACAGCAGGGTAGGCAGAGGGAACCTAGTGTCATAAGACACTCCGTTCCCCACTTTCTGCTGATTTCTGGAGGCATTGCGTGTTGAGTGGCAAAACTCAACGCCGCGCTTTTCCCTCGACACCAGAGCGAAGAAATGGAAATATAAATTTAAGTAAATATTTCATCTCCTCGAGCGGTGATCGAACCCACAACCAGTCGGTTTCACAGTCACACTTTGTGCCTCGATATATATATTAATAAATAATATAAAACTAAAAATTTCCAAGAGGAGCTGGTTCAAATCCCGTACGTTCTTATTTTTTATAAAGTATAATATAAAACTAAGCCATAATATATGCTTTCAATCATTGTAATTTATAATTTATTATGTAAAATTTGAACAGCTAATCTTTTGTTATGACATTCCTAACATTAGTTTCATATTTCACAAAGCAATACCTAAACTGTACGTTGTTTTTATATAACATTTTTATGTTTGCAATGTTATTGGAATTAAACAATCTATAAATCATTATTTTTTATTATAAATATTTTTTTCCATTATACTTATATTTGATTCCAATTTAAAGAGGTATGGGTGTCTGACTGTAAGACACGACAGTGTAGGTTCGATTGTCACTCGCCCTGATAACAAGACAAAGTGCGGTATTGAGTTCCGCCACTCAACATGCAATGTTCCGAAAACTAAGCGGAAAGTGGGAAACTGAATGTCTTAAAACTAGATCGTATGCAAGAAAACCGTAAAGTGTTTTTTTTTCGATGTATATTGAATTACAATTTGAATGATTGCAGGGATTTCGAGACATTTAAGGATATTATTGTTGCGCTTTGTCGACTCGAGATAAAAATAAATTAGACACAAACATTCCCTCGAGTAAAGAACCCACAACCGTCGCATTTACAATCATATTCTACCACTGTGCTGTAACGGTCTCTATATCAACTATTTTGTTCACACATTTAGAACCACACCGTGTTCAATACAAATCATCTAAAACTTTTTAAATTGACTTTCACTGTCACAGCTGATGATGCAGCATCTTGTATACATTGGCACTGGTCCACGGAATGTTTACGATCTCAGATTACAGCCCAAAGATACAACGTATAGTTGGCAAAGAGAGCCCCTTATCGATAGATAGACTAATTAGTCGGTGTTTTTGAGAATCCAACCAACCCGGTCCGTTTCCAGGAGGCGCGGGTTCGAGTCCCGCTACATTCAAACAAATTTATACGTTTTCTAAATAAGTTTTTTTCTTTCCTAAGTGTGGAATAACACTTTAAAAAATGTTAAAAATACTGTACTTGCTTGTTATTTAAGATATTCTTAGATTTTGTAAAATAGGTTTTAGATATTCGTCGTGGCGAAGCGACACAGTGTATGACTGTAAACGCGACGGTTGTGAGATCGATTCCATTTCGAGAGAATGAAATATTGATCATTCCCCGGATTGATAAACTGATAAGATAAATCGCGTTAAGTAAAGTATTGCTGCTCAACATGCAATGTCTTAAAATAATGAAACGGTATGTCTTAAAACTAGGTCCACTCTGCACAACATGCTATTGCGGGATAAAGTAAGTAAAGTAAAATAATCTTTATTGTACACCAAAAACGACGTTTGTAGGTTCGATTCGAAGAAATGAATTATTATGTATTAATATTTTCATTTCTTCCCACTGGCACGAAGGTTAAAGCCCGCGTTGAGTTTAGCCACTCGACACACAATGCCTCGAAAAATTCAGTGGAAAGTGGGTAACGGAGTGTCTTAACACTAAGTTCCCTCTGCCTACCCTGATGTATGAGGAATACAGCCTGAGGCTGATTTGTTTTAATTTATTTAAAATATTAAAAACAAACTAACAAGCATTTTATTTACGTAAATTTTGAAATTTGGTCACGTAAAATTTACGTGGTAATAAACTTGGCACGCTGATAATTTATAGCTTGGATTATTATATAGAATGTAAATTTTTATTCTATTAAATATTATATTAAATGACCAATTTTTTGTAGCTTCGCGTATAGCAGAGTAGGCAAAGGAAACCTAGTGTCCCCAATTTTCTCTCAATTATCAAGTCTGTAAAGACAAATTTGCGTCTTACAGTTATAAAATATGAAAATAAAAATCTAATTACGATTTAATTTTGACGCCCGTTTTATAACTTTTAGATACTTTTTATAACTTAAACAATGTGCTTGTAAAAGGATTACAATTTAACGAAAGAAGGTGATTAACACCGGTACAATAATATAAAATATTACTCATCATACAGTATTTATAATAAATATATTGAAACGTTGTTTAAAATGTTAAATAAGCAATATAAAAAGAGAGTAAGAGAAAGAGAGTTGCCTATCTTACCAAATAGGAGGGACGTCGGTTGATCATCGAGAACACTGTATTGATGATACTGATGGAAGGTAAAAAATTAGATAAAAAGCATGAGCTTTTTACGTCCCTTTAGGAGGATACGAAGGTACGAGGAGGTTGATGACACTGTGCCGATTGGTGGTCGATTGTCTCTGGCTACACCGCTAGGAATAGAGAGTGAAGCTGAATGTAAAGAAAATATAGCAAGCAAATTGAGAACCTCCTCGTTTTTGAAGTCTAAGTTAATAACTATAAATATAATATTAAATGTACTCAACACGCAATGTCTTTAATTTGGTTCGGAAATTGGAGTATGGATTTTCTTGACACTAAAATCTCTGCCGAATCTCTGCCTGTTAGCTGTGTTTATTTATATTTTTTAATGCACATAAAAAAGCACGCCTCCTCTTTTTCTCTTCTTTAAGTCTATTCGTGGTGCAGGGGCATAAAGACGTGACTGTAAATGCGACAAGTTGTTGGTTCGATTCCCACTCAAGAAAATTAAACATTTAATATTTCCATTTGTTCGCTCTGGTCGACGAAAAGCGCGGCGTTGAGTTCCACCATTAAACATGCAATGCCTAGAAAAACCGGCGGAAAGTGGGAAACGATAGAGTCTTAATGGGAACGAAGTATACTAATACTAGATACCCAGGTTCCCTCTATCTCCCCTACTAAAAATAGGAATAGTTAAAATAAGAGTTAGTTTACAATATTGCAATAGATTATTACATTACTAAACTCCAAATAGTCAAAAAAAATCAACTATTTCCAAGCCGATTAACTTAATTACACTCTTTATAATAAATAAAATCTTGTATTTGTAAAACAAAAAAAGCTTTTATTCGAATCGAAGCTCATTGCTGTAGTGTTGAATAAACTTTTGACTTCTTAATTGCGTAAAATAATCATCAAGCGTTCCCATTGAATGGAGTGTAAGCATTGTTTTTACAGAGTTGGTCTAAAAATGCAGAATTTTTTATTGTTTGGGGGTTCACTTTTTACTTACTCTGAGTGCAGTACTTATTTTATTGTCATATTAAGGTGCAAGTTCGAATTGGCTTAATTTAGTTCATAATATTTTGAGGACAGTCGTGGCGCAGGGGCGCAAGCGTAGAACTGTAAGCGAGATAGGTTATTGGTTCGATTCTCACTTGAGGGAATGAAATATTTGATATTTTCTTTTCCTCGCTCTGGTAACGCGGCAAACCGTGGCGTTGAGTTCCGCTGCACACGCAATGTTTCCAGGATTTGACAGAAAGTGGATAATGGAAGTGTTTTAATGGGAACGGAATGGCTTTACATTGGGTTCACAGGTTCCCTCTGCCTGAAAAAAAAGTGTATCTGACGTAAAAAATATACTTTTATGTCAGGTACACTCGACTTCAACTTCAACTTTATTTAAAACAAAAACAAACTTTTTAAAACTGAGACCTTAATGACCAATTTAGTTGTCTCTACTAACTCTTTAGAGTCTCACTAAATGAATATGCTAGTTTTATATTTTAGAAAAGTATATTTAAAATATAAGGCCAGTCGTGGCGCAGTGGCACAAAATGTGACTGTAAAACCGACTGGTTGTGGGTTCTCGACGAGATGAAATATTTACTTAAATTTTTATTTCCATTTCTTTTCTGGTGTCGAGGACAAGCGCCGCGTTGAGTTCTGCTACTCAACACGCAATGCCTCCAGAATTCGGCAGAAAGTGGGGAACGGAGTGTCTTAACGCTAGGTTCTCTTTGCCTACCATGCAGTGTGCGGGATACAGCGTGAAGCTGATAAAAAAAATATTTAAAATAAAAAAAAACATACACACAAAAAGATTAAAACATAAATAAAAATGTCAGAGCAAAGTGGACTAGTTTGCAAGTTCAATCTTCACTTTGGAAGTAGGTATTTATTCATCATCAATTTATCTCCCCCTGGATAGATAGAGTGCGGTGTGGAGTTCCGCAACTCAACATGCAATGGTCTGAGTCTAGCTGAAAAGGGAGTGTTCGATCCTGCTATGCGAGAAAAAGCGTGAAACTGTTTTTTTTTTCTTTTTTCATCTATTTGAGGCCAGTCGTGGCGCAGAGGCACAAATGTGAGATAGAAAACGCGACAACTTGTGGGTTCGCTTTCCCACTCGAGGAAATGAAATCGCTGCGAAACGTGACTAAGCGCGGCGCCGTAACTTAACACCGGATATCTCCAGAATTCGGCGGAAAGTGGATAACGGACGTGTCTCAATACTAAACTCTCCGGTTTCCTCTGCTTACTGTACTATGTGCGAGATACAGCGTGAAGCTAAAAACATGACCCATTTCCTTACATTTTAATTTTTACTGTATTTAAGAAAACAAAACATGTAATACCGTTATACAAAAATAAATTCAGAAGCAAATTGGTTATTAGTATCTCGGAGTTATTTGTAAAATTACCAATTTAAAAATAAATGTAATTACAACATTCTTTCTTTAAAGTTTATGTGTCGCAGTAAATCGATTTCGGCCTGATTAAAGCATTTAAAAAATCAGCTTCACGCTGTATCCGGCACACAGCAGGGTAGGCAGAGGAAACCTAGTGTTAAGACACTCCGTTCCCCACTTTCTGCCGAATTTTGGAGGCATTGCGTGTTGAGTAGCAGAACTTATCGCCGCGATTAAAGCATTTAAATAATTGATTTACGATTTTATTGATATTTTTGCTTCATATATTATGTTCTATGAACGCTTATTAACATAGTGGGCAGAGGGAACCTAGAGTTAAGTCATTCCGCTTGCTATGTTACACTTAATTTTCAAAAATTGTATGTTGAGTAACGAAATTTAAAGCCTTTCTCAAAGCCTACTTTGTTCTCGAGTAATAATGGAACCTGGGTTCCATTCCATCGGGAGCAAAGATGCTGGGTTTGCTTGTTTTTTCTCTTATTTTACAAAAATTCGATATGCAGTACAAATATAATTATTATCGCATTTATAAATGTGGGTCTGAACCCATAAACTGAACTACGATGATGTTTATAATTATTACGATAAATCTTGAGGCTGTCGTGGCATAGAGGCACAAGGGTGTGACTGTAACGTGATGGTTGTGTGTTCGATCCCCATTTGAGGGAATTAATTATTATTTATTAACATTTTTCTGTCGCTCTGGCACCAAGGCAAAAGCCCGGAGTCGATTTCCGCCACTCAACACGCAATGCTTCGAAAAATTCGGCGGAAAGTGGGGAACGGAGTGTCTTAACACTAAGTCCCTCTGCCTACCTGAATTATTTATTTATTATAAATCGTTTACATGTGAATTTTATTTCGTATTCACTATTCGTGTCTACAAGAATACAGACTACAGTTATATGAGTAATAGTATATATTGTACAGACATAACGTTTCTTCACGTTTTTAGAGATCTTAATGCATCGGTTTTATATCATAGAGTATTTCTAGATATGGCGAGAATAATTAAATATAATAATTTAAGTAATATTTTAATGTTATATTTCATTAACAAATTTGTTGATCATTTCGAAGAGTCATCTTTAAGAATAAAAAATGTTATAAAAACACAAAAGTCCAAAACCATAAAAACTAAAAAAAAAACCAAAATTTGTCAAGAGTAACACTGAGAATTAAGAAACAGAAATAATTTTATAATAAACTAGAGGGCGCGCGCGGCTTCGCCCGCTTATTAAGAGTGAATTCTAAAAAACCACGAAACACGTGTTCAGTAAAATATTTTTAACAGCCTGAATTTAATTTTTTATAAAAATCGGTGGCAATTTAAAGATTTTTCCATACAAACTTTCAACCCCTATTTCATCCCTTTTGGATTAAAATTTTTCAAATTCCTTTCTTAGTGGATGTCCAGAATATGAAAATAAACATCTGCCCAATTTTCACGTTTCTACCATCAGCGGTTACGGCTCTGCGTGCGTCTTACCTCAGTCAGTCAGCACAAGTCCTTTTATATATATAGATATACATAAAGCACATTTTTTTTTTTGCAAAATAGACAAATACACAGCCGGGACCCATCTTACGGGGTTCCTTGGCAAAAAAAACTAAAGCTCTGCCTTGTCTACCTTTCCAAAGAAAAACAAAAAAAAGCATCTATAGTAAAAATGCCTCATCTAGAACTACATTATATTCTAAGGTAAAGCTAATCTTCTATGATTGAGATCCATTAAGACGTCTAATAGCATATTGTTCTTTTTTTCCATCATTTTGGACACTTAAAAATTCTGCTAAATTATTTTAGCTTTTATTACAAATTAATAAAGTATATATTGGAATAATTTTATTTCTATATAGGTGAAGTGTCGGATTATGAATGGCAGGTTTTTTGTGGGTATTATTAAATTATATCGATATGGGTAATCACTATTTATCACTTTTTTTTTACTTACAAATAGAACTGATGTGCTGTGTTGCTCAGTGATGGTGTACTTGCTTTTTATATTTTAATATAAAATCAGCTTCACGCTGTATCCCGCTCACAGCAGGGTAGGCAGAGGGAACCTAGTGTTAAGACACTCCGTTCCCCACTTTCTGCCAAACTCTGGAGGCATTGCGTGTTGACTGGCAGACCTCAACACCGGGCTTAGCCTCGACACCAGAGCGAAGAAATTCAAATATAAATTTAAGTAAATATTTCATCTCCTCGAGTGGGGATCGAACCCACAACCAGTCGGTTTTACAGTCACACTTCGTGCCGCTGCGCCACGACTGGTCTCACTTTTATATTTTAATATAATAAGTATAATATTAGATATTTTTTTCATTTTAATTGACCATAGAGACCAGTCAGCAGACACATTTACCATATTCTCTCCGTTTTAAATACAGAATGGCGGAACACAACACCGAGCTTTATCTAATTATATTTTAATCTAAATCTATAGAAATAAAAACCAAAACAATCTCTTAACTTTAAAACGAAACAAAGAAGTTTTTTCATACATTTCAAGGCTGCGATCGTAAAGTTTTGCACGACACAGATATAATACCGTTACCTACTTAGTTGGGTACTTGGTACTGATGTGGAGTACCTACTGTTGATGTCGGCGCGGCCCGTTTACACGTTTCGACGTGAAAGTGATGGATTTTTTGCATTAAAATGGTAATTGCAGATTTACGGTAACGAATAAATATAAAAACGAGGCCGTCGTGGCGCAGTGGAACAGTGTGTGAATTTTAATGCAACGGTTATGGGTTTGATTCTGATTATGTGGAGGGAAATATTTAATATTTTTGATTCCTAGCTCTGGTAACAGGGTGACGCGCGGCGTTCAATTTCGCTATTCAATACACTCTGTTTTGAAAATTCTGCAGAAAATGGTTAACGGAGTACCTCAATATTAGGTTATAATTATGATATACAGTGAAGCTAAGAAGAAATATAACAAAAAATATAAGATTATAAGAAACCCGATTACTTATATAAAAACTAAAAATAAATATACAAGTTTAAAAGTATTAATAAATAGTTTACATAATACATTTAATAAAATTGTTTATATAAATATTATGTGGTTAAGCTCAATACACTGTGTTGTATTGTCAATTACAATACACCTCCACATTTATTAAGATCGCACCTAGTTCATACTAATACCAAATGTTTTAATATAATTTTAGTCTTTCTAATATAATATAAAAAAATGCTAAGTTTATGAGTTCGATTCCAACTCGTGGGGTGAATAATTTTCATTTCTTCTAACAAGACAAAGCGCGGCGTTAAGCTCTGTCACTCAACACGAAATGTCTTGAAAATTAGTCGGTGTGTGGGGAGCGGAAACTTATCACTAGGTTCCCTCAGCCTACCCTGCTATATGCGATAATCAAAAAAAAACATTTAATTTTCTAAAATTGACAGATTAAGAAATACAAACAAGCCTTCAAAAGAATTTTATCTGAAATCTTTAACATGAAAGTGCTTTCGTTTTTCATTTAAAAAGTTTATAACTTTCACATGTCCGTGTTTCAGGTGAAGAGTTTTGACTAATTACGCTGTATTCCTTCCGTTTTTATATATAACACTAACTTTTACTTCCGGCTTCGTCCCCGTGATCAAAAGGAAATAATTTTAAATTTCGTATGACAAATGTCACGTCCTAAGTGCCCGAGGTAGCCCTGGCCGCGGGTACAGTGGATTACATCGAAATTATTTACTTAATGTAATATAACCTGTAACCTTATACAACCGAAAATGATTTTGAACATTTCTACTGAACACCTAGGTAGTTATTTTGTTTAATTTGAGAGGAAAGCGGAGAAAAAGCCTTGGTTGTTTTTAAATAAAGCGGACACTCATTATTCATTGTAAGACATTTTTTAAAACATTTCTTTTCATTTTAGCTTTAGCAAGGTAGGCAGAGGGAGCCTAAGAACCTAGTGTTAAGACATTCCGTCTCTCGTTAAGACTCTTGAGTGGAACTCAACGCTGCGTTTTGCCCCTTTACCAGAGCAAGGAAATGAAATATTTGATATATCATTCGTCCGAGTGGAAATCAAACCTGCAACCGTCGCGTTGCCGCCTACAATTTCACGCATGGGCTCCTGCGACACGACTAGATAATCTTTTATAATAATTAATAAATATTATGTACGCCATAACATAATCGAATCTACGGCCACTTGATTAGTAGCTACAACTTATCAACTCTAAACAAAAAGGGAAAAGCAAAAGCAATTTTGAATATATATAGAAATTATGCAAATCCAACTTTATCTTCATTAATCTCATATCCTTCGCCCATGTTCCACTTTAATCACGAGCTTATCGAACGTTTCATAATAATATTTTAATATAATATATTATTATTAATTTAATATATAAAATTTTATTTTAATAATAATAGTCGTTGAAATTTAAATAATATTTAATAATACATTAAAAAAAATTGACGCCAGTCGTGGCGCAGAGGCACAGTGTGACTGTAAACCCGACTGGTTGTGGGTTCGATCCTAACTCGAAGAGATGTATAATATTAACTTAAATGTATAATTCCATTTTCTTCGCTCTGGTGTCGAGGCAAAGCGCGGCGTTGAGTTCTGCCACTCAACACACAATGCTCTAGAATTCGGCAGAAAGTGGGGAACGGATTTTCTTAACACTAGGTTCCCTCTGCCTACCCTGCTGTGTGCGGGATACAGCGTGAGGCATATGATGATGAATTAAAAAAATACCTAACTGCTTGGAGTGTTGTTGAGAGTAATAATAAACAACGTACTATCGAAAACTTATTATACAACTATTAGTTCACACGCTCATTAAAAAATCTATACTTAAACAGAATTAACATAAACATTTGTTTATTTATTTTAGCGTATGGTGCAGGTAGGAAAAAGGAACCTAGTGTTGTCACTCCGTCCCCTATTTTCCGACGAATTTCGTAGGCGTGTCAAGTGGCGTAACTCAAAGCCATGATTTGCCTTGTTACCAGGGTGAAGAAAGGAAAACAATAAGTAATTCGTTTCTCCGATTGTTAATCGAACCCACAGCCTCCGCAATAAAAGCCACATGCTAACGTCATTGCGCCGGCACTGGCTCTACATAACATAAACAAACGACGCGTTTGGTCGATGCAGATATAGACTGATAAATAAATACATTACTCCCACTTGTATTGCGTAATAGGGTAAAAACGTTATTTTTTGGACCTATTCAAAAATTTATTTCAACAAAATTTAATCAAAATTGTATTTTTTTACAGCTTCAAGCCTTCCAGATAAAAAAAACTGTTTCTGGAGTGGGAATCAAAGCTACAACCGTCGCGTTTACAGTCGAACACTGTGCCACTGCGCCATGACAGCTTTAAAATTTTATCATAATATATAATTCCACCTAAAATATGAAGTAAAGTAATAATCTATTCAAACAATAATTTTAACTAACTTGTATAAAAATATAAAAATCATTTATAATAAATTACATAAAATATTTTATTTCTCATAGGTATATTTCCCCATTTTGGAAACTGAACCTACTACCCACAACCCACAATCGAGATAGTTCAAACTAATATTTATGGTATTTAAGTTGTTTAATCGTGTAACAGAGGATTACCTAATAAGGCGTGGGGCAATCTAGCCTAGATATTAAATCTGATTTGCATACGCCCGGCTTGTTTGCGTTGGACCTCTTACGGACCATCTAACAGTGTTTATAAAAGATCTATTGCACCTATTGTTGTTAGTGTGGGCTCGATTCTCATTTGGAGTAAATTTAATTTATGTTCATACTACCATGTATTTAGTAAGGTAATGCGGCGTTAAGTTACGCCACCCAACACGCACTATATCGAAGTTAGATTGACAATGCGAAGTGTTTGCAAATTCTTTGTTAAGAACATCTATAGATACATGGAGTTATAAAAATATATTTTTTCATTGAGTTTTCTAAAGATATTAAATATAAAAAAACAATAAAATAAAGAAAAACAAAATAAAAATTTGCATTAAAAAAGTGTTTTCCGATACCGGGAATCGAACCCGAGCCTCCTGGGTGAGAGCCAGGTATCCTAGCCACTAGACCATATCGGATGATATCAATTTAATGTGAATTTAAGATAAACTCCCAACACAGTAGTATCGAAATACATTATTATTAAGTTATTTAATGTTAAGGTTAATGGAACCTAGTGTTACGATACTTAATTCCTCATTTTCCACCTAATTCTTGAGACATTACGTGTTGAATGGCGAAACTCAACGCCGTGCTTTGCCTACCAGAGTCGACCTAATTTATTTTATTTATCCATATATTATGTTTTAAAATTAAATATTTAAATTTCATATTTATATGAATATTTATACATGATGTAGCTATCTATACAAGCTTGTGTAAGCATTGCAGCAGTAATTAAGTGTTACCAATCGATCGTGACTCGATTTCGATTTAGGCTTGAATTAGTTCGTAGTTCTAAATAATAGCACTACTTTGTTCTGCTATTCAACACGCGATGTCTTCAGAATTCGGCAGAAAGTGGGTAACGGAATGTCTTAACACTAGGTTCCTTCTGCCTACCCTGCAGTGTGCGGGATATAGCGTGAAGCTGATTTGATTTTCGACTATTTAATTAATCGCGTATATTTATTTAGTGTTTAGGGAACCTGACATTTCGAATATTTTAAAACAGACTGTCTTAACACTAGGTTCCCTCTGCCTACCCTGCTGTGTGCGGGATGCAGCGTGAAGCTGATTTTTTTTTTTTAAATTGTCCGTGGTCACAGGTAGACCCTATCGATCTATCCGGTATATAATACTAAACAAAAAAGAATTAAATAAGCTTCACGCTGCATCCCGCACAAGGCAGGAGGAACCTAGTGTTAAGACACTCCGTTCCCATTTACCGCTGAATTCTAGAGGCGTTGCCCCGCGCTTTGCCTCGACAACAGAACGAAGAAGTGAAAATATAAATCTAAACACATATTTCGCTTCCTCGAGTCTACTCTAGATCGAACCCACAAAATCATTGTCATTCAAAATCTGTAATAATTGCGAAAATCAAAGATCTTACTAAAAAAAATTATTAAACTGACATCAATATAGACTTTGAAGCTATATACTTGTATAGGCTATCCCGCGGGACCGTCAGTCATGTTTTTATTTTGCGTTCGGGAAAAAACGCGAAATCAACAAAATGAATCCTGAAGTAGAAATGAGGTCGAGTTTGTACATCGAATATTTTATTTTTTTTAGTAATTGCTGTGTAGTTTTTTCTTACTTAAAAATATTTATTAATCAATTAGTAGAGATTCTGTTTCGCTGTTTTTGGTAAAAAAATTATATTGATATTCGATAGCGCAGGGTTCGACTGTAAACGTGACGGTTGTGGGTTCGATTGCCACTAAGGGGGTGTAAATTATATTAATTTCCTTACGCCAATATGTAGATAAGGTTCAGCGTTAAGTTTCGCCGCTTAACACGAGGAAAGTTACTTATGGAGTCCCAGCACTAGATTCTTTATGCCTTTCCTGCTTCATGCGGGATACAGGGTTAAGCTAAAAAAATATTTAAAAATATACCAGGCTGTCATGACGCAGAGAGACAGCGTTTGATTGTAAACTCGATGGTAGTTAGTTCGATTTCAAGTTAGGTCCTCTGTGGCTACCATCCTAATCGGTGAAATCATGAAGTTGCTTTTTTTAATATATGAAAATATCATTTTTTCTTTTTATAACACGCTGGATTCCGCATATTAGAGCCTACGAAGAAGGAACCTAATGTTAAGATATCCTCATAATTTTTTAAGATATGCGCTTTGTCTTATTACCAGAGCATGACAAATAACAATACTCCACACCCCCGATTGGGAATCGAATCCACAACCGTCCTGACATAAAGTCAGATACTGTAAAACTGCGCCACAAGTGCAAATATATGAAAATACCTGACATATGAATACAGAAATTATGGAACCTCTCACTTTACTTTCATAATTAAGAAGGCACCCACCCATAATAATTAAAAAAATAACAATAAAAAAATTAATAATCCATTTCCGGTTATATCGTTATTATCATTTCGATCGAGCACTTCTCCAGTAGGTACCTAGCTACAATTGTATACAAATTGTTCAATAAGAATCGTTCGAACGTAAATTATTACTACGAACGCAAGTGGCTCGTTGACATCGTCCGTGACCTATAGCCTATTCAATATACTCTACGATAATAAAAAAAAACTTAAGTGATATATATTTTTTATAGTTTCACGCTTCATCCCGTATATTGCAGGATAGATAGAGTGTTGAGGCCGGTCGTGGCGCAGCGGCACGAGGTGTGACTGCAAAATCGACTGGTTGTGGGTTCGATCCCCACTCGAGGAGATGAAATATTTACTTAAATTTATATTTCCATTTCTTCGCTCTGGTATCGAGGTTAAGCGCGGCGTTGATTTCTGCCACTCAACACGCAATGCCTCCAGAATTCGGCAGAAAGTGGGGAAAGGAGTGTTTTAACACTAGGTTCCCTCTGCCTACCCTGCTGTGTGCGGGATACAGCGTGAAGCTAATTTTATTTTTATTTAGATAGAGTGTTGGAGAGAAGACTGTTAATAATACCTTTCGTTACTAATTTTTCCCTCAATTTTCGAAATATTGTGACGGGATTCAACGTTGCGATTTGTCTTGTTACTAGAGAGCAAATGAAAATAATTAATTTCCTCGAGTGGGAATCGAACCCACTAATCTATGTGTTTACGTTAGCATAATTATTTCAGTTTCATGCTTTTCGGTAGGGAACCTAGTGAGAATCTAATGTTAAGATCCTTCGTTCAACCACTAATTTCTTCGTTAAACCACACTTTGTTATATCAGGCCAATTGTTAGAGTTTACACGTATGTATATATAATTGTATTTGTTTCTTTTTCTATTATTTTATTTTTTTACATAACATTATATA
Organism: Heliconius erato demophoon; assembly: GCA_018249695.1. Classification (NCBI taxonomy): domain Eukaryota; kingdom Metazoa; phylum Arthropoda; class Insecta; order Lepidoptera; family Nymphalidae; genus Heliconius; species Heliconius erato. The sequence continues at coordinate 2,193 of DWQW01003627.1, read as the reverse complement.
TTATATCTTTTATGTATAAATTAATTATACTTTTAAAAGACTTTCACTTTCACTAATATTCTAGGAGTAACCATATAATATCACAAATTACTTTTCAAACATTTATAAAATGTTACTTCACATTTAACCAGCTTGGTATGAGTAGTTGAAACGCTTGCACTGTTCCCAATAGGCGCGGGTTCAAATTCCGCTACGTTATTTTTTTATACGTTTTCCAAAAAAGTATTTAAGTTAAAAAAAAAAGTATATACAAGTTGTCGTATACGTCACAGGACTATGCAACCTTAATAAGTAAATTCTAATCAATGAATATGTATTTAATTCAAATTGTCATTTTCCCTGAATGAATACCTTACGTTCCGACCTTGGCATTGAATCAGAATGCATCGTGCCAAACTTCTGTATTATGAATACGGATCCGGTCATGTTTATGTCATATAGAACCAAGAAATTGTATTATATAATATACTATATGTATTTATCGGGGCGGGGATTTAATGGGGAGCGGAGTTCCCTACACTAGGTTCCCTCTGACTACACTGCTGTGTCCGCACATAGCACAGGGTAAAGCTGAAAAAAGTGTATATTTATTGATACAATATGCGATTTTTTTCTCTCTATGATATCGAATGAGAACAACCGATCGAATTTTACAATTGCTTTGTTCTCGTTTATATGCTTTTTAGAAAATATCTTTAGTTTCGATTTTATATTGTGATAACATTGTACCGATGCTGTGTAATTGCATCGGAATTTATACTGTATTCTATGATTGAAAATCGATTAAATAGATTGTATATTCATTATAGTATTAGTACATTCTTTACACGTTATAGATAATATTATTCTTTAATATTTAAAAAAAATCCTAAAAGTAATAAAAAAAAAGATTTATAAATAATAAATTCAAGAGTTTTTTTAACAGATAAAAAAAATAAAAGTTTGAAGCACCTTCTGCTTAATATCATTTAATTGTTACAAACGGTCAACGTGCAATACCGTAGTGTACTCGTATATAAATAGAGACGGATCTGCATTGTCAAGGCTGGTGGTGATAATGTCGTATCTAGAAATACAATCCGCTTGGACAAGGCGGAATGAGAGATTATGTTGATGATGCCTTTAATTTCTATCTTTCTTAAAAAATAAATAAATAAATCAGCTTCACGCTGTATCCCGCACACTGCAGGGTAGGCAGAGGGAACCTAGTGTTAAGACACTCCGTTCCCCACTTTCTGCCGAATTCTGGAGGCATTGTGTGTTGAGTGGCAGAACTAAACGCCGCGCTTGTCCTCGACACCAGAGCGAAAAAATGGAAATATAAATTTAAGTAAATATTTCATCTCCTCGAGTGGGGATCGAACCTACAACCAGTCGGTTTTATAGTCACACTTTGTGCCCCTGCGCCACGACTGGCATCTATCTTTCTTTATTTTTATTATTCTCTCCTTATATTCTGTAATAAGAGTTTTTTGTATAAAAATAACTTAATTGACAGGTGGAACATGTCTGACTTAATTTTTTTTCTTTGTGCAGTAAACAGCAGGGTAGACCGAGGAAACCTAGTGTTAAAACACTCCGTTCCCCATTTTCAGCACAAATTTCGAGACATTGACGTGTTGTATTCCACGCCGTGATCAGATTTAACAAAGTAGAAAATATTTGGATTTGGATTTTTAACTTGTTTACTTGATTTATAAGTGTCCTCTAACACCTCCTCATACATAATCTTGTACGGATGACAAAAGCTATAGCTATTTAAGGGATAGCAAAACGACGCGCTTGTTACTGTCATCTGTTTAGGCATTTCTCCAAAACCTATTTGGGATTAATATGATCGGTATGAGAGTACTGTTGTGCAGTTGGGTTGTGTTTGTCATACACACAGAAATATCACTTTGAGAAGTCTTTACGTTTTAAGATAGTTTGCTGTAATTATTAAAATATTATTTTAAAGGCAATTAATTTTTTTGTATTATAGCATTTTTTCGGATATTCTAGATTTTATACTATTATTTAAAAAAATATTTATACAATTTTTTTTAATCTCTATCTCTTCTCTATATATCAGTGGTTCCCAACCAGTGGTCCGCGGACCACCAGTGGTCCGCAGAAGCCTAAATATGGTCCGCGAACGATTTTAATTTTATTACTGGGGATGGTGAGGCGAAGTTTCTGTTTAATTATCACAGT
>DWQW01003626.1:0-22093 GCA_018249695.1 Heliconius erato demophoon | reverse complement strand
TTAAAGTCCACTTCACATTTTAAAAAGAAAAACTAACATTTTTAAAAATCAATTAAGAACAAAAAAGGCACGGACAACAAAAGTCTGTGGCGCAAAACAATTCAAGCATAAAAAAAAAAAAAAAATGGAAGATAATATGGTATTAATATAACTTAGCTTCACGTTGTATACCTAGCAGAATAGTCAGAGTAAGCCGACCGCCAAGCGCTACGGTCTCTACATACCTCTTTCGCCTCGTCTACTGTCATCATCCTCTTCATACAAACCCTCCAGGGTGTCCTCATGCTTTTTACGTACTTTTGATACTATGTTTTTGAAGGTCAACCAAAGTTTTCTCCTACCTCTCTTACCGCTTACTTTTCCATTATAAATCCTTTTATCATTCTTTCATCACTCATTGTCTCGACGTCCATGTTAATATGGTATACGTTTTTAAATATTATGATATACATAGACACCATTAAATCAATGTTATCAAATTTATAATTTATCTCAGTTCATTCAAACTGGAAGTTTGAAATGCTTTTCATTACAGCCAAAGTACATTTTAGTTTATACAAGATAATTTTAGTAGCGTAAATAGTCTTTCATCTAGTTTTGCCCTTTCAGTGGTAAAAGATTTGTATCAAATTCAATGCAGGTAAATAAAAAGCTAGTAATATAAAATACATGTAAAATTTCAATATAAATTATATGTAAATTATTAAATTATTCTTTCATTTTCGGCTTATTTTTAAATAGGTTCATTAAATGTTAAGTGACAGTTTGTCTGACCAGGCTGAGAAAACGTAACTTTAAAGGAAAATATACTTTGAGTGAATTTAAAATTTAAAAATTAGTAAAAATCTTTGATTGTTACAAAAAAAATAAGAAATCAAGCATAACTTTTTATAAAATATGAGTAATACTTGTAAAATCAACATAAGCCGCGTATACTAGGACGCCACTTACATGTCTTGATTAAAGCTGATATAAAGAACTTCTAGGCTTTGTATACATAACATATAAATACACATACACTACAAAGCTTCTTATTTTAAAGATATGTTAATTAACATTTTAATATCAGCTTTTTACTAAACTTTTGAATAAGAAATAAATGAATGATTAATATTTCGTGAATAATTGTCGATTTCTAACCTCTATCGAATTAATGATGTAATAATGTTTTTACTAACAAAACCTGTACCCAGACGGAAACTTCGTTTAGTGTCGTGAAATATTGGCTCTCTAACCCGCAAATGTGAGAAAACTCGCAGATGTACTCATGAGACGTAGGGTCCAGTGTGAAGTGTCTCTAGAAAACTCTCTGGAAGGGTAATAAATAATTCATGTAACATCGGACAGGATTAGCGGCTTATATACACTTTGTCAAATTCAGGTAAAAAACGGTGTGGCCGTAGTGCTATTTAAACGATCAAGTCGGTAAGGCTGCTGAGCCGTATGAACGTTTTCACAGGAATTTTGAATACGGTCTTCGCAATACACAGTGAGAAAATATTCTGAAAAACTGTATTGCGTCTGATCTGGCTGTAGTGAATACATTTTTCCATAAAAATACAGTATCTTATCATATGTCTTTGACTTAGAGATTCCTAGGGTACGCTGCTCTGAAGTCATGCCTCTGTGCAGGAGAGATGGAGAAGCTACTTCCGAGAGTTGCTGAACACTCAGCATCCGTGTAGTCTTTGTCACAACCCAATTGAAGCGTGGAAATCGTTGAGTTCTTTCGACATGCTCATTTGTAACCATGTCTTGAACACTGGAATGATACCACACCAGTGGCGTTTAAGTTTTATTACTTCCGCATCAAACTTATGAGTTATACCATGAAACACTTCGAGCGCATGATCGACCTCAGGCTCCGCTTTTGAGATCAGTACCAGGCTCCGTCTTTGACAATCAATATGGATTTCAGCAAGGATCGAGCACTATGAACACCACTTTTGCTCTCAAAATTTTGATTTTGACTTTGACTGTGTGTCTCGTCAGTGTATCTGGTGGAAATTACGATTCAAAGGCTCTTCATCCGTTCTTATTTAATGCAGTGCTGAACACTGTCTTGGTTCCCATCCAGGACCAGCCTCCGTGTTTGATGGTATACGCTGATGACATAGCACTCACTGATGAAAATCGACTGACGCCAGAACGTAAAGTGAGCCTCTGGAAGGATACGCTTGAGAACGGTGGTCTTAAACTAAATGTGTAAAAAGCGAATACATATCTTGCGGGAACCCGGACAAGAAATCCGTATAGATTCCCAACCAGCCGTTAAGTCGGAAAAATTCAAGTACCTTGGATCCGTTATGCAAGTGTCTGGAGGCATCGATCATGACTTCCAAAACCGGTTCTTTTATACGGCAGCGGATGCAGGCCAGCTATCTATCCTGGCAACTATCTCGGCACACTCAAGAGCTTTATGTCACGAAAGTGAAGATGCTGAGGTGGATTTGCCTGACTGCATACGCAACACACTGATTCGAGGTAGCCTTGGAATCCGTGAGGTAACGGGTAAACTCCAAGACCATCGCCTCAGATGATATGACTACGTTGTGGGTACGAATTGACTAACGACACAAGTGTTTAATAATATCATTATCAATTATTCATATTATCTTAATTGAAACAGAGTGTCTTAACACTACGTTACCTCTGCCTACTTTGCTATATGCGGGATACAGCGTGGAACCATCAAATAAACTTTCAATAAAAATAAATAATAAATAGAAATTATTACTGTAGATATTTTAGATAATAAAACATCATTTGTCCATTTACGCTTCGATCAAACATGGACTTATACAAACATAATGGAAATTTCGATCAAACATTGCATAACTCAGATCATACAATCATAACCACCAGAATGGTGAATAAACATTAATATTGATTCAATCGTTATTAGTTGCCCAAACAAGCTATATTACTGTCAAAATGAATTTAATGCTTATATTTACTTACATACTCGTATGTAAATAATATTTTATTAATATGACGAGTAATTTGATCGACGAGATGTATATTTTTTTAGGTATTATTTTTTTCACTTATCTCACGCTTATAAAATAGTTAGACTCGTGTTTATAAGCCGCTCTCACATCTGAGATAGATCTTGAGATGGCGTTTTCATTTACAAATTATATATCTATTAATGAAAACAGCATTTCAAGATCGATCTAAGACTTGAGCGATTTATAGAGTAAAGATACTCGTTCTGCATTGTAATATTACCGACAATTACAGTTTTAATTATGACATTACACTTAAAATGGTGATGTAAAATATACTAAACTTTTCCTCAGCGATAAATTAAGAACCAACGTTAATGTTCATAACTTATCTAACATAAAAATATTCCAAATGGGTGGGACATTTAGAATTGAGCTGTCACTAAGCTACACATAACGTAGCTGCTGTCTACATACCTAACAAGCTGTCTAATATAAAAATCATTGGATTTGCCGTGTCTTATTAAGATAGTTTTTTTTCTTTACTACCATATTATTTTAAAACTATAATCATTACATTTTCGTAATTGATAAGGTTACAGCGTAAGAGTTATTGTAGGAGCAACATGTATTATATTTGCACCCGTTTCTTCGGCCATTTTAAAGGGTCATTTCTTTATACGCCTATCGCTCCTGGGGCTTTGTACAACCGACGACGATAAAAATATGAAAAATATAATAAATATTACTCTAAGCCTGAATGTGAGTAAGACAGCAGTTCTGGTATTTGAAAAAAAAATGAAGAAAAGATGGAATGCAAAATCAGTGTAAATAGTAAGATATTGGTACAAGTTAATGAAGTGGTATATTTAGAAAGTATGTTCAGAACAGATGGTAACGAAAAGGCGCGGTGCGACGAATGTCATGGTGAGAATAAAGACAAAAGTGCTTAGTTGGTTTGGGCACATCGAACGAGTGACGAAATAATGGCAAAAGAAAGTTATTACGAAATAGTGAGCGGTGAGAGAGGTAGGGGGAGACCTCGAAAATACTGTGTTAAAGATAACGCAGGTAAGGTCACGTAAAAATCATGAGGACTCCTCGAAGGGCACATATAAAGAGGTTGATGATAGTGGACGAGGCGGAAGAGGTATGCAGAGACCGTAGCGTTTGGCGCCCTGTTCTTTCTGACTACCCAGCTAGAGATATAACGCGAAGCTAGTTTAGTTTTATTACAGTACACTTGCCTAAGTGAGATATCGAAACAGCATATGCATATTTTAAAAATATATTCTACTCAAATAAGTAGATCAAAAATATTAGGCATCAGTTGGATTTTCATATACAAAGTTATGAAATCTTTTCAATGGTCAATAGAAGTGAAGATTGGAACGTTTATAAAAGGCACCCTTTTGCAATACTTTCTTATTCTTTTCTTCGAAAATTCGTATGAGAATAGTCGCAAGTCCAACCAATCCAAGTAATACGACTATATAGGGTGGATTTATATGTTATTTCATAAATGCAAGCGGAAAAATACTTTCGAAAAGTTCAAGTAGGATAACGAGTGCTACATACAATAATACAATGTAAGATTCAAATATTATAGAAGCAAAAAATCAGTTTTTGTGCATCTTTTACAATTTGAGAAAAGTTACACTATTTAATATTTTGTGCCCCTTTTGCATGCTAGATAGATATGTTTGTATAGACTCTTGCTAATTAAACTGAAGCTTAAATAAATTTTATGACTTTTAATTATTGTTCACATAATTGATAATATTTTTTTTAACTTATCAGGAAACGGACAAGCTGCAGAGTCAGAGTTAAAATAATTCATTCTCACAAGACATAGTGCGGCGTCCAATCCCGCCGAATATAGTTTGTCTTAACAGTAGGCGCATTCTGCTTTATATAGTGTAAAATATTAAACCATATTTAATTTAGATAATTCTTAGCCGATGGCAGGGGACTAGCGTGCGTCTGTAAACGTGATGAATGAAATGAAGCATATTAAAATAGGTCATATGGTCGTATATTAAGTCCTGTCACACTTTAACTTACAAAGATCTATCTTTCTTTTAAATATATTTACCTTAAATATACATGTATAATGTATGTATAGGTTTAATATAATAACTAAATGTGTTCCTAAAAGGGTTTTCAGTTAAAATATTTAAATGAAATATTAAATTTAAAGTATAAATTTGTATAAGAAAATTATTCTTGTGTTACAAAGCTCGAGCAATTACACGTAGCCCGCGGCGGCGGGACAGCCATTGGATTTAGGGTCGCGCTCCACTTGCAGATCTGTCATCATTTTAATTTTTGCCTTTTATCTGTTATTCAGACTGTAAATATTCAAAATTGTTTATTTGGTTTTATAAAATATTAAACAAAACTTAAAATATATGACGACGCCCTGACTATGGATTAGCTTTAATTATAATTTCGCAATGATTACATTTCGCTTTATAATTATTGTTTTAGTTTTATTTGATTCTTTATTAGATAATTTTAGAAGAATACGTAAATATGAAAATGAATATGAAAATTTTATACGGGTTGACAGCTATGGCATGAGGTGCACACGTAGCAAACTTTTGGCTGCTAATCTAAAGTAAAATTTAGTTCATCTTGTATGTTTCCTTGTAAGCCGTTTAAGTAAACAAGTAAAAGGATGTTGGACAATACAAGTGTGTCTTTTATTGCTATGGGCCCCTTCTGAGGCTCTTACATTATAATATTACGTATACAAAATTTTTAGAGTGTAGCTTTGGCAAAAAAAGAATATTGGGGTAGTTACAAATAAATATTATAATATAAAAATATTTTTAAATGTCTTTCATTTGCCATTTACATTCTTTTTAGAGTTCCATATATCTATAGAAAACGAATCGGAGTCGCTAACCGAGGGTTACGTATTAATTTCAGGATTGTAGGTCAACGGGAAGCACAGCTAATAAGAGTTGGCAAGCTTAAGTTTATCTTCCCATTCATCTACAATCTTGAAATTAACGGATCCCTGGATGGGTGAACTTTTTGAACGTTTTTTATGTATCTATATTTTGGGGGTAGATAGGGAGTTTTTTTTTACAGACATTATATTATTAATCCAATCACTTTTTATATATAATTATGTAAAAATTTTGCTACTGGACTTATATAGTTAAAATTTGTCATATATGTAGGTTTTTTAAATATAACACACCACACACTTGAGTCGTTGATATGCTTTTTGGTTTTACGTCTTATTGTTCACTACAAGACTAGTTAATTATATTATCACTAACTGAGCGCGTAAAAATAATAAGTTTAAAATAATAATTCATTTTATTTTTCATTTTCACATTGTATCCCGCTTGTAGCTAGGTAGAGTGAGCCTAGTGTTAAGGCATTCCAGTTCCCACTTTCCACCGAATTCTGAAGCCATTGCATTTTAAGTGGCGAAACTGATCGTTGTAAATCAAATCCACAAACCTCAACCCTTTCAGTCACACGTTTGTGTCCCTGCATGGTGTAGGGCCTGGACTGGCCTCTACATAGTGTAATATATTCATTAATAGTTAAAATACAATTTATAATTTATATTGTTTATTTTTAATAGCAATTTTTGTAATATGAGATTTTAGTCGAAATAAAACTAAAATTTCAATACTTATAAATAATTTCACTCGACAGATTCGACGCCTGATTGCGATTAATGTCAGCGTGACGAGGGTCGACGATAACGACTCTCGGGCACGTCTTAGGAATTATATAGGTAAGCGTAATGTGTACAATTGTACATACATATGTACATGTTATTCTTCGTATATATTTTTTATTTTTTTTATAAAATTATAGAAAGTCATTTAGCGATATGTTTTTTTTTTCAAATCTTATTACACGTATACAACATAAGATAATTAATATAAAATAGATGATAAATAATTAAAAACAGATAATAACTACTATAATTTAAGCAAGTTATCTTAATTCGCTATAAAATAAAAAAAATAAAAATACATTTATTACAGTTTCACATATTGTTTAGCGACATAGAAAGTAATAAGTAAATAAAATCAAATAAATCAGCTTCACGCTGTATCTCGCACACAGCAGAGGGAACTTAGTGTTAAGACACTCCGTTCCCCACTTTCTGCGATTCTGAAGGCATTGAGTGGCAGAACTCAACGTCACACCAGAGCGAAGAAATGGAAATATAAATTTAAGTAAATATGTCACTTCCTCGAGTGGGGATCGAACACACAACCAGTCGGTTTTACAGTCACACTTTGTGCCCCTGCGCCACGACTGGACTCACTCAAGTAACTAGTATAATACTAGTACTTATAACAAGAGGTGCCTCCGTTCCGTAACAATAATTGTAGAAACAAAAATAAATAAAATATATTTTATCTATAAATCTTATTCATTAAAAATGACACCAATATATAAAAAAAAATCAAACGCTACTTAAAAACGCTTTATATGGACAGTCGGTCTACGCTATCAGTTAATTGAATATTCTTGTCCCATTGTTAAGAAACCCACCAAAATATTGGAGCTGTAATTATCAATCAAGAGAAAATATATACAATTTGTGCTTAAAAAAATCAATTTAATCAGCGTGAAGCTGTATCCCGGACACAGTAGGCATAGGGAACCTAGTGTTAAGACACTCCGCTCCCCACTTTTCGCCGAGTTCTGGATTGCGTGTTGAGTGGCGGAACTCAACACCGTGCTTTGCCTCGACACCAGAGCGAAGAAATGAAAATATAAATGTAATAAAATATTTCATTTCCTCGAGTGGGGATCGAACCCAACCAGTCGATTTTACAGTCACACTTTGTGCCCCTGCGCCACGACTGGCTTCGACAATTTTTGATTATTGCAATAATTGTATATATTACAACATTCAGTAATCATTGCAATGAAAGTGATTTAAATATCTCATTAGTTTTCGCGGTTTTTAATTAAGGTACATTATACCAATTTGTGAAGTGTTTTCCCGTTACCAGTATTGTTTTATATAATTACGATACTTTTTAAATGAATATATAACAATCGATATTATAATACATATCGATATATACGTATTATTGTAATAAGACCAAAATGTACCGATCGATGACCATTAATATCTGAGACTGGTAGTGGCGCGGGGCCATAGGTTGTGGGTTCAATTTCCACTCGAACCCGAAAATGAAATAGTAAATGATCTTCACTAGCTTAAATTGTTTTTTTTTTGCCTTTTGCCTATCCTACTGTGTGCAGGATACAGCATGAAGCTGATTTAAGTAAAATACTAATGTATTATTAGTGTTGCCTGCTTTAAGTATGCTCAAAAAATTTTGTTAGTGATCCCTAATTTATTTGCACGTCATTCGTCCACAAAATATGAATTAAAATTTAGATTTTAATCTATTTTATTTTATATCCTTATACTAATATAAGGATTAATTATACATGATATAAGACAAAGAAAATGAATACAAAGAAAAACCGCTTATTTGAACAATGAAACTGTAAGCAAAAAGGCATACTTAGTGTTTTTTTCCATGCGGGCTCTGTTCAAGTTGGAATGAGTTGAGTAAATATTCACATTATGACATTCCACTGCAGCGTTCCTTACATAAAATATATATTTTTGCTTACAAAACTTCTTATTACACAGATTTTTCTTGTTAGTCTGTTTGCGGAAGTTGTATTTTTTTTTAATATTTTTTAACATATCTACATTTCGCTGATCCGTCGGTGTCTTTTCGTCTATAAAATAATATTAAGAATAATAATGTGTGTAATTTTTTCTCACATATTTTTAATGAAAAATTGAAAGACGCTATCAAGGCGCAGCGGTACAGCGTATCAATGTAAACGCGACAGTTGTGCGTTTGATTCTCACTCGAGGGAAATAATTATTTTTATATCCTCGCTCTTAAAACAACAAAGCGGCGGTGGCGTTGTGTTCTACGACTCTACTCTCGAAAATTATACGATTCATGGGTAATGGAGTGTTTTAACACTAGATTTTCTCTGCCTCAATTAAGTAGAGTTAATAAAATCGTTCATATAAATTGATAAAAATTTACAATATTATCACATTTATAGAACAACCTACAGCCAAACGAGCAAGTAGCGAGTACTTTTAGTTAGTCCATTAACAAAGAGGCACCGACAATTCCTTAGAGCCATTGTGTTAATTTGACGTAACCGATAAGGCTTTCATTATAACATTCCACGTCCACATGCCGGCGGTCTTACTCGTACAAGTATTCTTAAAGAATGCGCTAATTTCGGCGACTTATAGTACTTCTTTATGAAGTTATTTATATGGTCTTGTTAGTTTTATTGCCCAATTTATTTGGTTTTTTTTATTGCCCATTTTTAACAGGATGGCTGGACAATGCTAGATTTATTTTCCAATTATATTTGTTTAAGTTTTATTGAAATTAGCTTTCACGCTGTATCCCGCATAAAGCAGGGTAGACAAAGGGAACCTAGTGTTAAGATACTCCGTTCCCCATTTTCCGCCTATTTTTTGCCTATTTTTTATTGAATGGCGGAACTCAACGCCAGGCTTTTGCCTTGGTGCCAGGACAAAGCAATGAAAATATTAGTAAATAATAATTCATTCCCCTATGTGGAGATCGAACTCACAACCGTCGCGTTACAGCAATAACCTTGCGCCCACGATTTTTTTTTCGGTTGGACTTTACTGCTGTCGACCTGGACTGATCTTGACAGCATCTGCGGGCTGGGAGCTACTTTTATTGTAGTGCATCAAAATCGAGAAATCAGAAAGAATTTCGTAATATAAAACTTTACTTCACGTACAAAGATATATACATAAGTTCACAACCTTATAGAAAATTGTAATTTGGTTAGGGTTAGCTGTAACGCTTAACCGTATAAAACCGCAAAAATGTATAAAGCCAGATTAAAATTGTCCCATATAAAATTATTCTTTACTTTCGAAAACCTCCAACTGTCGTACTAAAAAAATAGTTTTCGAGCAAAGTAGATTAGTTAGTTACTATTTAGGTGTACTTTGCGGAGTCAAAAAGCAAATGACTAAAAGTTTATCTCAAAGCGACACGATAGGGACTAGCGCCAGAACTCATTTTAAGTTGAACATCCAAAAAGCGAAAAGAATGATAACAACATATACATCGTGTATGTTATTTGTATTTAGATTATAGTGTTATATAGTTATGATGAAGATAATGTGGTTGCCTGTACATACGAGCGAGTTGTGGCGCAGGGGCACAAGCGTGTGTGTGTCTGTTAGCGTAATAATTGTAGGTTTGATTACCATTCGAAGAAAAAATTATTTGATTTGTTATTTTTTACTCTAGTGTGAAAACGATGCGCAGTGTTGAGTTCCGCCACTTTAATACAATTTAACGGAGCCTTAGCTCTCCTTTCTGTTTCTTCCGCCTACTCTGCTATTTGCGGGTTACAGCGGGAAGCTAAAAAATATATTAAAATTTCAAAGGAACACAATCCCTAACTTTTTAATACAGAATAAGTTAAATTACTCAACGACATATTGATTTCGGTTTTATTTTTAGAGCAAAGTAACTGGGGCACATTATTTGTTATTTTTATTCTCAATTTTACTTTAGAATTACTTTTTAAAACTATTTTTAGAAGATGATAGGTTGACGAAACTTGTATAAATAAATACTATCAACATCTTTGTAACTTACTTGACATCGCATTATATGTATTATAAAAAATCCAAAATATGCACTAAAAAAGGCGTTTTATGTGTTATTAGAATGATATATGAACATATAATAAACGATAAATAAAAAAAATAAATCAGCTTCACGCTGTATCCCCACATAGCAGGGTAGGTAAATGGAACCTAGTGTTACACTCCAACACTCCGTTCCCTACTTTTCACCGAATTCTGGAGGCATTGCGTTTCCAGTGGCAGAACTCGCTCATTATACTAATTTATTAAAATTTAAGTCTTAAAATGATCTTTTAACGTCAACCTACTCTACCAGACAGAATTTGAAGTTTGGCGCGATTCTACAGAAACCACTTCAGGCAGAGTTCGTCCGATGCCATTGATAAATCAACTCAACAAGCGATGCCTCTAGAATTCGGCAGAAAGTGGGGAACGGAGTGTCTTAACTCGGTTCCCTCTGCCCACCCTGCTGTGTGCGGTATACAGCGTGAAGCTGATTTATTTTATTTTTATTTATTTTGTTACTAAAATAAAATTATTTGCATTTGCATATACAAACACGCAAATACATATAATCCGATGTCTACGTATTATTCGTAGTAATAATTCATCAAATTTCACTATTTTATCTATATATATTGAAAATAATCTTTTTTCACCGTATATTCTTTTATTGTGTAACATAATATTCTTCTTTATGTACGGTTAACCTCCTTAGTGTAACTGGTGAAGAAATTAGTGCTAAATTGGCCCCTTCAGAAAGCCATAATCAAAGAAACAGAAAAGGACTTTGGTAGGTGATCGAAATTATATTCATATAGACATTACGACTCTGCCTTGCCATTCTAAAAGATTGACAAATGATTGTAATACAAGCGCAGGGGCACAAGCGTGCGACAACAAAAAGTTTAAACACGACGATTGTGGGTTCGATACCCATTTGAGGGAACGAAATAGTTTTTATTTATTTATTTTTAACCTCTGGAAACCAGGCAAAAGGCGTAGGTTCCGCCAGCAACACTTGCATCTTGCACTTGCCTCAAAAATTTGGCGGAAATTGGGAGATGGGAGTTAGTTCCCAGGTTCCCTCTGCCTACCCTGCTATAACAAGGGTACAGCGTGAAGCCTAAAAATATTTTAAAAGACCACGGCTTCCAACTCCGTAGTAGCTTCATTTAAGACTGACATTTGACATTGCTAACATTTTTATTTAACTTGACAATTCATAAGTGCTTTTAACGGCTTAAATAATATTTTGGTTTCAATACAGTCCTCAAATATAGAAAGACATAGAATAAAGAAAATATTTATTATATCCATTATTTGTTAAGTAACAATATAACATATGCTAACGAAAGGTCAGCTAGGTCAGAGTGACCCGCATAGACGTATAGAAGACACGGCTCTAATAAATTTGGTACTATCGATCATAACACCTCAGAAAGGACCCTAACAATTTTCCTTATTAATTTTCTTGATTGTTCGTGTAGTTTTTTTTATCACCACAGTGGCTCAGTACTTGACTGTTTTACATAGTTCAGGTTCAAACGCTTTTTGGGAAAATATTTACTTATCATACATCCACATCGTGTTTTATCGTAAGCATTATAATTTTATTTATTTTAAAATTAAGACATTTAGATCACTGGTTCCCAACCAGTGGTCCGAAGGCCAATCCTAATAATGGTCCGCGAACGATTTTATTTTTATGACTTGGAATGGTGAGGAGAAATTTCTGTTTGAATATCACAGTAAATTTTTATTATACCTCGTGTAGATGTAAGTCATAGTGGTCCCTGCTACCAAGAATGAGATAAAAGTGATCCTTGATGAAGAAAAGGTTGGGAGCCCCTGATTTAGGTAATCAAAAGTCACGTGCATTGTCACAATTAGGATATTTTGATCTCGCAATATTTAAAATACAAAAATTCTAACAGAATATTTAAATATTCTTTCCATCAGGACCTCTTCAAAGTGCGACGTCGAGGTCCGCCACTCAACACACAATACCTGCAGAATTCGGCGGAAAATGATGAACGGAATATCGTTAACCCTAGTTTTTCCGATGCAACAAAGAAACAGCTTGGGTTTATTTTATTCATAAAATAAACGATATTGTTTTATAAAATATATTTAGGAAGATATCATATCAATCTACTGTATAATATTTTCGTACCAATATTTATTTAAGTAATAAGTATGGCTTTTAAGACATTGTAACGCATTTAGAGACTGTCTTATTGGATGCCAAGATTTAAAAAAATATTAATATTAAAGAAATCATTGAGCACAGTGTCTACATTTCAATTTCCCCATTCTGAACGAAATATTTGAAAATTTGACGAAGAATAGGCAACACAGTGTCTTAACATTAGGTTCCCTCTGCCAAACTTGCTATGTGCTTGCTAAAAAAAATATAAAATTCTTTTTTTTATACTTAAGACTTAACACTCTATCCAAATAATATTTTTTTAAAATTGTATAACCAAATAACCGAACCGTCCATGGATGCTATAAATATTGACACCCGTCTCATACGTTTTCTGAATATTAGATGTAAGCAAAGGTCATCATGAAGACCGTTGCGTGACTATAATCGTTCGATATCATATGTTCTAATTTCGTATTTGTAAGTACTATATACGTTTGTTTATCATATTTGTTTAAATATATATTTTGTAGTTACTAAGAGGAAATGGTGGGATTTTACTATATTTATATATTTAAATTTATAGATAATAAATTTAAATATATAAAGATAGTAAAATCCTTGTAAAAAAAATTTTGTATTGATTTAGTTTTATAGCCGTTGTTTAATTTACCTACTAAATTTTGCTTGATATTAATCATATACATGTTTTTGTAATAATGAATCATTAAGCTATTTGACATTTTCAAAATATAAGTGTTTTATAATTTTAAGGCTTTTGTAGTTCGGGTAGTGAAATATTGAATATTTTCATTTCAACGCTCTGATAACAAGGCAAACGCGCGGCGTTTAGTTCCGCCACACACTCAATACCTCAAGAACTCGACGGAAAGTGGAAAACGAAAGTGTCTCGATGGGAACGGATTGTGTTAACTCTGGGTTCCACCTCCTAGATGCCTTCCTAGATTTATATCTATTTGTTATTATATAAAATTATATCGTTACTTATTAGTAGAAGTAGTAAGGAAAAATTTACCCTTATTTCTTTTGGTTACGGTCACTAAGTGAGTGATTATTTTCAATTAAAATCTCTCTCATACTAGAACGAGAATAAAATCATATTCCAAATATGCATTAAAACTCAATGGCGTTTTCAGGCCGTCGTCGTGACGGTTGTAGGTTCGGTTACCAAAATTGGGCTGCGGGAAACGGCGTGTCGTATCTTTAATTTTGGCGTGTTCTATCATACATACCGCAATTTCATGATTATAGCGTAAAGTAAATGTAATTTGTTCAAAAAAAAATTAAGAAATGTGCGAAAGCAAAATTGTAAAAATAAATTGAAATTTTACACCTACCTGTATAAAAATAAATGTACTACTTTTTGTTTGGGAAAATTCAGGAATAATTTACAAAATAGCACCTCTGCCTACATATATCTCATTTTATGGAGCATAAAAATTACCAGAATTTAGCCTAAAGAGAAAACTTTTTGTTAACAGCTGTAAAAATACGACAATACGTTTTGCTCGAAATTACAAACAAGGTTTACATAGTTTAAGCCGTTTTTCCTTTTGGCATTTCTAAGCTTCGTATTGTATGAGGCCACAATGGCGCAGTGGCACAAGGGTGTGACTGTAACGCGACAGTTGTGGGTTAGTTCCCCACTCGAGGGAATGAATTATGATTTCTTCGTTTTGGCACCAAGGTAAAAGCCCGGCGTCGAGTTCCGACACTCAACACACAATGCCTCGAAAAATTCGGCGGAAAATAGAGAACGGATTGTCTTAACACTAAGTTCCCTCTTCCTGCCCTGTTGTGTGAGGGATACAGCGTGAAGCTGTATTGTATGAGAGATGCATATTTAGGTCACAATGTCCAAAATTTTCTACAGTATTATATTGATTTTTTGGCATTGATTTCTTATGTACCAAAATGTAAGTTGGTATTTCTCTTACTTTACGGGAAATATATGTATGAATTGAATGTGAGCTATCACGTTTTAAAAATATTGATAAATGCTTAATAGTAAAATTTTGTCGAGACGTCGTCTACAGAATTCGGTAGGAAGTGGAAAGCAGAGTGTTTCAACACTAGAGTCTCTCTGCCTACATGCAGAATACAGCGTGAATCTAAAAAAACTAAGCTACTTTAATAAATGTATGCTTATAATGTTATTTGTATGCATTTGTACTTTCTTCTATGTACCTAAATAAGCAGTGGAAGTAACATTATTCATACACATAAACAATCAATATAAAGCTATCGTGGCGCAGTGGCACAGCATCTGACGATACAAGGAAACACTATGGTTGTGGGTTCAATTCAAGTCAAACTCGGGGGTGAAATGATGAAAATATCTCATATTTTCATCACATTCATAACAAGACAAATTGTGGCGTTGATTTTCATCACAAATTGTCGAAAATTAAGCGGTATGTCTTAACACTAGTTAATACTACATACGAGTATATGCGCATGTTATAGAAGTAATAACACTTATTCTAAAGTCTTTTACAAGGCCTAGATCGATTATAATAAAATAAATTTCTTATTATAATACATTTAGAAACTGAAACAGTCACTAAGCTTAGTTGTGCGTGATAATTCATAATTTAGTCAATCCCTTTGTGGTTCTGAAGAACGTAACGTTTATTTTCTATAAAACCCTGTAAAGCCCTCTTTTTATACTTCACAGCGAATGGTGGTGCGGGCTTTTAACTTTATTGTATTGTATCGTAGACAGAATGTAAAATAAATACAAAATATATTATATAAATATGTATATTTATATCTGTAAATAGGTTGCGCTAACGAAATAAATATTTCGTTGCAGCCAGTTGCGTATATTTTTCAGGCTCAAAAGAGCATGCATGAAAATTGAAAACAATGGACTTGTATTTTTTTTTCATTTTTATGCATTACTTTGATAAGGCTTATCTAGAAACTATTGTTTGTTCTCATATATGTATGTATTTTTAAAGTGAACACTATATCCTGCGTAGCAGTGTAGGCAGCAGAAACTTAGTGTTAGGAAACTACGTTGCCCACTTTCTACCAAATTTTTAAGACATTGCTGGTTGAGTGTAGAAACTTAACGCCGTGCTTTGTCTTGTTACCAAAAATTATTTTATATACGCAAAAAATATGAAATATGAATATATATATATATATATATATATATATATATTATATTATAGCTCAAAAAAATATTTATCAAGAAATACATAGGTAATTAAAATATAATATTTTCTTTTAAAAAAAACTTACACTTAAGAATGTTCGAGTAAAAGTAATTAGTGTAATTATTTAACTAATATCTATAGCTATTTAATGACAGCGCTCATTTAGATTCATTTATAACTGTCATCTGCTGTACAATTAATTATTATTACGATATTTAATCGTTACTTCATATATCAAAATAAATTACTTGAGATTTATTTATATAATTATTTGTATTATGTATATAGGTATATCTTATTTCCATAAAGACTACCTTAATAAATTATCTTTTAAAATTAAAGAAATGTAGTAAAAAGAGTTAAGCTAGTTGAAATGTGTTATGAAAAATGTTAATGTTTGCTATAAGCATATGCTATACTCGTCTATTATATATATTTATATAAAATATTAAACAATATTAACAGTATGTAGTATTGACTATTAAATATTACTACTACCATTATATAATTACTATTTAAAGAAATTATATTTGAAAAGAAATACGGTAGTAAGCTCTTAATACAAGGATAACTTTTTTACCTTAGAATTTTCAGATTACTTATTCAATAGACTGTTATTTAGTAGTAGAAATATAAGAGCAAATTTACTAACATAAGCAAATAACATTACTAAGAAAATAAAAATTTAATAAATGAAATTTTTATTAAATCCATTACTTACAAACTTATGTAGTTAAATGATCACTATTTTCATTTTATTTCGAAAATTTAATTAAGTTTTAACACATTTAAAGTTTTTTGCTTATATATTACAAAATTATATTCATATATTTTAAATATTACCTTTTTTGTCATTTGAACGTGAGACTTCATTTTTCAATATATCCAATAGTTCTACACTCATTTTAATTGCACTTTAAGAAAATTTGCATTATTTTCAATTGAAACTTTATTTAACTTTTAGATAAATTTTGTTCTCTTTTTAATAAAATAATAAAGATCAAATCAAAAATAAAATAAAATAAAATAAAAGTTTTGAAACTTTGTAGTTATAATATACAACGATATCAGTTCGTAACGGTAGCTGCCGCTACACACGACGTGCGGCTACGCCAGTCTACGACGTAGCACTGACTACGAGACCGTTCTCTTGGCAACTTAGACCTTTACAAAGAAATTATTATTTGCTAATTTCTTGAAATATTTTTTACTCAAATATAAATCTTTGTTTGGCTATAATATTTTATATATAAAGAGGCCGTCAGGGCGCAGTGCCACAAGAGTGTGATTGTAAACGCGATTCTTGTGGGTTCCCACTCCAATAACAATATTTTCAATTTTTTCGCTCTGGTTACAAGGCAAAACGTAGTGTTGAGTTCCGCCACCATTCAAAAATACTGCGGAAGCTGGGGAAAGGAGTATCTTAACACTAGGTTCCCTCTGTCTACCCTGCTTTATACATGAAGTCGAAAAAATATTATACTGTAGCTATTTTAAGAAGGCAGTATTGTGGGTTGAAATACTTTTAGGCGGTAAGACTAACAAAGAAACAAAAATGGCAAAACCATGTTCTAAGTTCATGAGTTCTATTATCTTCATACTATAGGGAATTCACTTTTATGTATTTTCTATTTATATTTCTGATTTCTTAGCTTTGCTTCTTTCTTATTGTATTTATACAAATGCTAAAGGTACTAAAGATCGAATTTTTATAATTATAAAGACATATTATATTTATTTTATGATAGCACACTTTTTTTTAAGAATTTTTATATTGACACTTCACGTATCGTGGCACAGTGGAACAACGCCATGCTGTTATTGCAATGTTTGTGGGTTCGATCCCCACTCAAGGGAATAAATTATTTTTTGTTTCCGCTCTGATAAACTGAGTGTGGCGTGAAACTCCCATACGTAATATCTCTATTTCAGGCGAAAAGTGGATAGCGAGGTGTCTTTACAGTTTTCTGCCTACTATGCTATGCTCGCATATAGCTAATATAAAGGTAATTTACTGTAATAATATATTTAAATGTACTACGCGGAGAACTAAAGGAAAGAAAATCTATCTGTTACGAAATAGACAATGATAAAGATATCTGGTGGATCCTAATTACGAATTTATATAATATGGCCGAGTTTAAATTAGTATTTTAAATAAAAATGTGGGATTCCAATTCACAATAATTAAGTGCAGTAAGACCTTTCAACTGCGCCACTATGGCGCCTCCCAGCTGTGCTACTATATGTGAAGACATAACTAAGTAACATTTTATTACTTTACATTAAAAGCCATATTTTTATATCTATTTAGAAGCTGTCGTTAAACTTCAAAATTATACGATATTTGGAAAAACATAATATGTAAAAACATTAATTGAAACGTTACCTAAAATTTATATTGAATTGTGAAATACGGAGATGATGTTGTGGAATTTTAAATAGATTGAGTATATATATACATAGGTACGTATGGCTTTTTCCTCTCCATTATTATAATGAACATCCCGCGGAGAAAACTCAAGAAAAACAGAATTTTCTTATTACAGCTTATTTTATAATCGTTACGTCTATCTAAATTTAAAATATTATAAAATATATTATAACTTATATTATCATTTAGACAAAAAATAATATAATGAATAGAAAAAAGTATATTAAATTATTCAGCAAGCCTGTCTCTGACATGCGTAAAAACAAACGACGAGACTTGGATTCATATTGTGTTAATTGTTGATAGCTGAACGACCTGACGTCAAAAATTGCTTTGATTCAATCATTCAATTATAGAGATGGAAATGAGAAAATAAATATGATTATAGCCTAGATATTGGAATACGCTCGTTCGTTTCTAATTTCTTTTGTTTTCGTATGAATTACACAGCAATATTTTATAATTATATTTATAATACATTATTTATTATTCTTTTGACCTGGCATGAGGGCAGTAGTGTGACTGTAACTGATAGTGGGTTCGATTCTCACTCGAATTAATTTCTTCGCTCTGATGTCGAGGCAAAGCGTGGCGTTGAGTTCTACCACGCAACACGCATTTCCTTCAGATGTTAGCTAAAAATGGGGAACGGAGTGTCTTAACAGCTTTTTTTATATAAAAAAATATAGCAGTAATTTTATGTAGCAATGTAAAAAAAATGTAATAATTGTATTTTTTTTTTATCATAACAAGAAGCACAGCAGCTGCAGATGAATGATGCGAGCGGAGCAGGATGCGTTTATTATATTATTTTCTCTCTAAGCTAAAAATAGTAGTAGCTAATAAAAGTATTACAAGTAAAGTAACCCGTAGTTCTTTCTTTTTATTTCAAAAATATTTCAAGTAAAAATGAAAAGTTTCGTTGAAAAGGTCTCGAGAAATAAAACAACAAAATGAAATTCCTAAACTAGATCTTTATTGGATTTTCTTATTTGTGAAAACAAATTGTATAGTTTATGAAAAAAAAAAATGTTTTTTTGGTGTATGCACATTTAAATCGATAAGAAATATTCTCTTCTATAGATTTAAGGAAAGAAGTAGAAGATATTAAAAAAATTAAAGCAACAAAATCTATACAGGTGACTCTTAAAATACTGCTTATAAACATTTTATTTGAATTTTTCCTATCATATGAACATCTCTAAAATGTATTTTATTTCATACTAGAAACCCCTTGATTTCTAGCTACTGAACCATAAAAAGAATGTATGTCTGCACGAAGTGCATATCATGAATATTTCAGTCATTTATTATGGAACAAAATAATTTTAAAAATTGTGTGCCAATCTTGGAGCAACGGCACGAAGTGTGACTGTCAAACCGACTGATTGTGGGTTCGATCCCCACTCGAGGAGATGAAATATTTACTTAAATTTATATTCTTCCATTTCTTCGCTCTGGTGTCGAGGTTAAGCGCGGCGTTGAGTTCTGCCACTCAACACGCAATGCCATAATATATGCAGAAAATGGGGAACGGAGTGTCTTAACACTAGACCCTCTGCGTACCCTGCAGTGTGCAGGAAATAGCGTGAAGCTGATTTTTTTTTTAATTTTAAAATAGTATTGCAAATATAATAAAAAAAGCTTTTAATTTTCTTTTAATATTCTTTTTAAAAAAATCTGATTAGTCTAATTTATAATTCAGCAAAATAATATCTTTAAATTTACATTAATTTGCATTATTGAAAAAAAATGCAGTAGTATTAATATTTTATAGTGTTATTAACACACTTTTAAAGAAAAGAAAAATAATTAGAAGCATATAAAAAGTTCAAGCGCTCTAGCCAATTAAGCTGTACATTCTTATTTTTACGTTGTTTCCAGCGAGCGTTTTTCGAATCCTAGTTTTCATTAAAAGATTATAAAAATATATTTCAGCTTAAACGAATAATACCTGGATATTTATAATATAAGTATGATTGAAATATTAAATACTATATGGCATAATATATTCAACCTACTTTTTTATACTATAAAGGGACGATTATAAAATGCTAAAAACTAACAAAATTTATTGAAAATAGTAAATTATGACCAACCATAGGCCCGCGGCAATTAGCGAAACGTTCAGTGATGTTTTTAAACGTTTGGTAGAATGCTGATAAGGCCTTTCTATTTTTTCCTTCAATTGATGTATTGTTTGTGGTTTGTTCGCATAACTTACTTTACTTTTAATTAAAAAATTACTAAACGTAAGATCGCATGATATTATAATTATTGAGGAAACTTTTCATTCATCAGACCAGTAATTTTGCGGGAATGTAACATTTCGAACCATCTTGTTAAAGCCAAAAATTGGAATTTTCATCGACAACTGAACAAACCTGACCTTATGTCTGTATAGGTTGCAAATCACAACAGTTCTTATCACTTAAATACAAATCAAATCAAATCAGCTTCACGCTGTATCCCGCACACTGCAGGGAAGGCGGAGGGAGCCTAGTGTTAAGACACTCCGTTCCCCACTTTTTGACCGAATTCTACAAAGAAACAAACAAAGTCTCCGTTTCCCACGATGGAGGTTGCAAGCATAAATCTATAAAAAAAAACTACAACCAGCCAGTTTTACAGTCACACTTCGTGCCGCTGCGCCACGACTGGCCTCTATCACTGAAATATGCTAGTTGCTCTATTTTTCTAAACTTTACATATAAAAACCTATGAAAGTTTATTTAAAATGTTTTCGTTTTTTGCACTTAATCGCAAATATCAGATGCATTATTTACTAAACAAAGTTTATGTTTGGGCGGAAAGTAAATTGTAAACTGACTTTTTACTCGATTTCTATCAACTTTTATCTCGTACCACTTTCGCTCCTCTGTTGTATGATCGATATTTATAGTAGTTAATAGTGGTAGGGTCTGCATAATTTCAATATTTCAAATAAAATTACAATAGAATATTTTGAATTTATAAAATAATGTATTTGTGTAAGTGTCTGGTGGCATGGTATATTTATTTTTAAAATGATTTGTTAGCAAAAATTTTAAAATACTCTCATTTTTCTAATTTTATGGATACAATGGGCCATTCAGTTACTTTTGCTAACATATAATGTTTTAAATGGACGGAAAACAATAGAAGCTAACATTAAGCTGTAGATTCATCTGTCTATCTCGAATGATTTTGATAGAAAGATTAAAACGACAATATTTACATTAGGAAATGAAAAAATCACAACGTTCTTCTCGTTAGAAATCAACCACAATTATAAGTTTGTAATAGTTTTTGTTCTAGAGTAATGTTTCACTTCTTGCCAACTTTCATAATTGTAGGTCTACTGGAAATATCCTATAGTCGTTTATAACGCGGCGAATAAAGTTAAGTGTCTGTTTATTAAAAGTAAAGTAAACTTAAGTGTCTGTTTATTATTTATTTATTATGTTTTTCTATGACATACCTATTTCTCAGTTCGGGTTTTTGCTTTATTTATATTCACGGGAATACGGGGAAGGGGGGGGGGGGGTACGAAGCGCCACACGCTACGGTCTCTGCATACCTCTTTCGCCTCGTCCACTATTTTTATAATAGTAATTGATCTCTTCATAGATGCCCTCCTCGAAGGGTCCTCATACTTTTTACGTGACCTTCCTCCAGTATCTTTCATACTGTTTCCGAACCCCCCCCCCCCCC
>DWQW01003625.1:0-22096 GCA_018249695.1 Heliconius erato demophoon | reverse complement strand
CAACACGCAATGCCTCCAGAATTCGGCAGAAAGTGGGGAACGGAGTGTCTTAACACTAGGTTCCCTCTGCCTACCCTGCTGTGTGCGGGATATAGCGTGAAGCTAATTTAATTTAATTTAATTTTAAACAGTAAGTAGATAAACTAAGATTATGAAAATCTATATTTTTTAAGCTTGACATACCGCTATAATTTTTTTTTGAGTTTTTATTTTAGCTTCACGCTGTATGCCGCATATAGCAAAAAGAACTTGGTACGTAATGTTAAGACACTCCATTCCCACTTCCGTTCAACACGATCAAGCAATCTCCAGACATTCCTTGTTGAGTGGCGGAACGTCGCCATTTGCCTCGTTACCAGAGCGAAGAAATACAAATATTAAATATTTCATTTCATCAAGTAAGAGTTGAATCTAAAGCCTTGATTATTTTTTTTAAAACAGGTTCAGTTAAATTTACAAGATTATTGTTTGTATTTTATCCAATCACGTGACTTAGGTGCTCAATACATGTACGTTTCAACACCTACCCTTTATTAATAGTCTACTCGCGTCCGATACACATTGATAATTCACACGGCAAATCCTTAGCGCGTTTTAACTGGGCTTTTATAACAAAAGGTTGTACCTCGCATCCAGTTAAATTAAACCATCCAGTTAAATTATAAGGTTTAAATTTAACTGTGCTTTTTAACTGGATAATTAAGTGATGACGGCAAAGCACGCGAGAAAAATGAATAAATGTTATTTTATATTCTTTATGCGACGCCTTATGTAAGACTAAGTAGTTCATTAGGTCAATGTACTTACTATTCGGTTTAATAGATCGATTGTAATATACTTTTGCATTTTGATCACGTTTTTAATGCACCACAACGTACAACATTGTTTGTGTGCATTTCCATAGGAATTGTTGTTTCTAAGGCTGTTTCATTTCACAATAGTTTCCAAAATAAATCAATTCAAAATTTATATATTGAATAGCTTATTTTTTAGGCTAGTCAATAGTGAGTGGCGGAACTCAACGCTTTGTCTCTACACCAGAACGAAGAAATGGAAATATAAATTTCAATAAATATTTCATATAATTTCTCCGCTTTGATAAAACGCAATGCCTCCAGATTTCTACGGAAAGTTGTGAACGGAACGGACTGCCTAACGATAGATTCCTTCTGCTTAAACTACGGTAAAAAAGCTTATTATTAAGCTTAAATTTTGTTAAAGTATCTACAACAGTTCTTAACTTTCTTTAGCCAAAAAACTTTAAATACTAGACTTTTATTTATGTATGTTTTAAATTTTATAATATATATTCTACAAAAGAATGGAGGTGCGAATTCCAAATCAGCAAAATGCAATAAAAATAGAAAATTAATTATAACATAGATATACGTCACGAGAACGCCTTAAAAGCATATTTTTAAAAACCAAGAATTTTAAAATAATTACGAAACAACTAATTAAAAATCAACCGACTTTCTCCAAACTAAACTTAAGCAAGTAAATCGATATCGCTAACAAATGGTTAGGGCACACCGTAAGTTACGAAATGGCAGCTTGAAGGAAAAGACGTTGTGTTTGTCAATAAAGTTATATTAAATATTTAAAAAAATATCGGTTTTAGGTTCGGTCTCCATTTAAAGATGCTTCTTAGCTTCACGTTTCACGCACGTGTTCACATTTAGAAGGGTAGGCAGAGGGTATGTAGCATTAAGACGGAGTGTCTTCTACATATTTTGAGGTATTACGTGTTGAGTGGCGGAACTCAACTCCGCATTTTGCCATATTAATAGAACAAGGAAATTCAAATAATTATTTCCTCCGATTATATATCGAAAACATTAGCCGCGTTTACAGTCAAATCGTGTGACTGCGCTACGACAGCCTCAAGAAAGGATTCAAACTAAATTATTTAAATTATTTCGGTTCGGTAAGATGAAGTCTCTAATAATATAAAAGATGGAAAAATTAAGAACGGTGCGTCTTAGCACTCACATTTCACTGTTTATCCTGCTAAATACTAATAGTTATTAAAAGCACCAAGACATGGTGGTCAACAGAATAAATAACCTATCAATAAATCCAATAAAAAGGCATATTCAGGTCCGTTGGAAAGTACCGATCGGATAAAAAAACATTTTGAAACATTATTTATTCAACGTAATAAACAGATAATGTCCAATAAAATCGCGTATAAAATATGTTAAAGGTAACACTTTGGATATAAAAAAAAATCAAGTATGAGTAAATAGATTGAAATCCATTAGGCGTACAATACACTTGCGATAGTGTTTTTTTTTAAATATTTATTCTAAAAAAAATGTTATGTCGTAGCGCAGGGGCACAAGTGTGTGACTGTAAACGTGACAGTTGTGAGTTCTATTCCCAATCGGGGGAATGAAATATGTAATAATTTCATTTTTTGCTGTGATAACAAGGTAAAGCGCGGCATTAATATCCACCACTTAATACAGTGGTACTGGATAATTCGGCGGAAAGTAGAGAACAGAAGTGTCGTTACGGAGAAGGGAGTGTCTTAACACTAATCTGGAAATCTTGGTCTTATTTTATTCAAATCTATAGTGTACACTCCACTTTAGTTCAAGTAATCCAGCGGTGAATCCATATCAAAGCTATACAAGCTATCAGTGTAGCCGTACGGAGTGATTGTTGTAATGACAATTTATGTAATATATGTAAACGAGGACGATAAGTGGTCACTGTCTAATAGGACCACCCGTAAGAGGTAACCGATTTTTGTGTTAATGTTTGGATTTTATTAGAATTATAGTTTTTTTTTTAGATATATTTTTGTTACGGCCGTCGTGGCACAATGGCACAGAGTCTAGTCGGTACGTGAAGGTTGTGGGTTCGATTTTTACTCGGTAGAACGAATTGTTCTTTTTACTAAGTTGTTTGTTACTTTTTACTAAGTTGAGTTTAATCACTTTACACACGCAATGTGTCTTTGAGCGGTGTGTGGGAAACTAGACTTAGATCTAGACCTAATTATATCTTAGCGTGAAGATCTATTATAATATAAAATTTTCATAATATATCCAAAAATAAAAATAAACATTTTATACATCAGCCAAATAAGAGGCTTATTTGACTGAGCTGATAGAAAACGAAAGTTAATTAATATGTAATAATGTTTTAGAAGAATGAAGATTTATACACTGTATTAGTCACAATCGAGTGGTTATTTTTTATTATGTAACACAATTTGTTACTTCAAAACGCTAATTGATCAAGAAATATGAGAATTTACTAATAGTTAGTTAAAAAATGACTTAATGTCATAAGTATTTGAAATTCTTATATCACAACGCAAGTTTAGTAGATGGTTGCCAACGGCATTGGCGGCAACCAACGCGGGATTATATTTAACCAAAGCTGGAAGGAAAAAATATATAAATAAATGGGGATATTCATAACGTCATAAAGTAGACTGCACGTGCGATAGGAGGATAATATCAGTATATAAATGGCTCGTCCAGAATTCATATGAACAGCCCAAGCTCGTAAAAAATGAGAGTCTTTGGATAGAACCTTCACCTGGAAGAAGCTCCTAAGCCAAAAGAGTATAATCTTTCAACTATAAAAAAAATATAGCATTAAGCTTTCCTATATAAATTACACTTATTAGTAAATAAAAACTTATTCAATTTATTCCATTTATTTATTTATCTATTCCCAAACGGGAATGGAACCTACATCTATCACGGTCGTAATCAAACTATCGTCATCTATATTTTTTAAGTAATATAAAACATTATATCAAACACTGAGGCCAGTCGTGGCGCAGCGGCACGAGGTGTGACTGTAAAACCGACTGGTTATGGGTTCGATCCCCACTCGAGGAGATGAAATATTTACTTAAAAAAATGTATATTCCCATTTCTTCGCTCTGGTGTCGAGGTTAAACGCGGCGTTGAGTTCTGCCACTCAACACGCAATGCCTCCACAATTCGGCAGAAAGTGGGGAAAGGAGTGTCTTAACACTAGGTTCCTTCTGCCTACCCTGCTGTGTGCGGGATACAGCGTGAAACTGATTTGATTTTAAAACATAATTCTTTAACTTACATATATAAGTAATGTTTATTTAAACTGACTCTAATACACTCATACGCGCGTACGTCTCATGCTCCGTCGCATTACGGTACTTATAGTGTTCGTACGACATGACTTCAACAAGCATTTATGTCTCTTATCATTAATATGAAATATCATTTTACTATTTTATATCTTATCTGTTTGTTTGAAAAGGACCTTTGATTTATGCCTTTTGTTTATTAATTAATTTTGTGGTTGACGGTAACCGTGATGGTTGTGGATTCGATTCCCACTGGGGGGAATGAATTATTTTTGAATACGCTCAAACCATAATGTCTCGAAAGTTGGGGATCGTAATGCCATAATGTTTCTCTTTGCTTATCCTTCTATATGCGTGAAATAAAAAAAATACAAAGTGCATATTGGTAGATTTTGAGGCCGTCATGGTGCAGTAGAACTGACTGTGACCGCAATGGTCGTGGAATCGATCTCCGCTTGGGAGAATATTTATTAAACAGCTTTATTTGACGGGGCTGTCGTGGCGCAGGGGCACAAACGCGCCGACTGTAAGCGCAACGGTTGTGAGTTTGATTCCCACTCGAGGAATAAAATATTTATATAGCTCTCTACAGCTTGCAACAAGTATATTATTGTATCTTTTTTCTAAAAGATCTACCTTTAATAACTAATACACCATTATCTTTCTAACATTATATTACTCCTAAGAAGTACACTGCATTAATAAATACAATATTCATAGCATAAATAAGCAAAGTTACAGGCTTTTGACATCGCTATATGCGAATAAAGTAAAGAACTCGGTATATTTGTCAACGCACTGTGGACTGTGCATCTAGTACACTTGAATGGCGTTGTTTGTAATGTACTTTCAAATTTAGTACCGTCTAGGAGCGGTGAGAGTTGAACATTTATTATTTTTATATTTTTAGCTTGACGCTGTATCCAGCACATAGCAGGGTAGACAGAGAGAACCTGGGCACGTAATGATAAGACACTCCGTTCATTTTAAGACACTTTCGTTCCCCATTTTTCCTCGAATTCTCGAGGCTTTTATTTGTTGAGTGGCGGAACTCAAAGCCGCCATTTGCCTGCTTACCAGAGCTAGGAAATAAAAATATTAAATATTTTTTTCATCAGAGTGGGAATCGAACCCACAACAGTCGCGTTTACTGCCACACCCTTGCACCACTGACACAGCAGCTTCCACGAATAGTTAAATTATTATTTAAATTATTCACGAGCTCTCACCAGATAGTTTGACCTAATAATTTTTAATAATTTTATTTAATTTACAACTATGCACCTAAAATATTTCATGAATATCTATGTAAATTAAAATAATTCTTATACTAGTAACTGTAAGTGGAACGATGGATGCGCACGCGCAGCCACCCGCTGCGCAACTATCGGTGTCTCTGATTTGTGGACTAACGCATTTTGAATTACAATTTCGTACTATTACATATATATATCCGTACTATTTATGATGAGCTTCAGAATTTACATATTACATATATGCTATAATGGCATCTTCAATTTTTTTTGTGAATGTAGGTGAATGTTTGTTTTGTATTGATTTTGATCATGTATGTCTTAGCTTCACATCTACATTAATTAATATAATATTATAAAGCGATTTTATTTGGTTGAAAACACTAATAAGGAAGTAAAAAGGATAGAAAAGGCAAAAATCAGGAAGTACTTCTTGAGACTAGTTGGAATAGAAAAAATATTTTTATATTTCAATGCTTTTCTATGGACTATATACTATTATATTGCACTAGCAGAGCAAGGAAATGAGAAAAAATAATGTATCTTTTAGAATGTAAATACAAGGTAAATAATTTTAAGAACGTCGTAAGAAAAGACCATGGGAAAAAAGTATGGATTGTGAACTTTTCAGAAGAAATAGCATCCAAAAACTGGTTAGCACACATATAATTAGGCGAAACCAATTATGATACAGCTTTTATTAATTATAATAATCCTTCTTCGTATTAATTAGAATTTTAGTCGAGACCAATTTGACTTAATGCTGTTCTCTCACTTAATGCTGTTCTTTGCCTCGTGCTTCAACTTTGTAATATATACAGGTACAGATTAAAATAACAGAAAAGTAAAAAAAGATGTAATCATAACAAGTTCTTTGATTTTCACGATTATTACACATTTTAAATGAAACTATTTTAACCGGATTAATCGCGTATATTTGGGATTATACATTTTTGGAAATCTGACGTTTCGAACACTTTGCAGTAGTCCGTGGTCACGGGTGGTCTACCTGTTAAAATAGTGTTATTTAAAACGATGTAACCAATTTTCGTACACTAAACCCCAACCTAACCCAAATTTTAGCAACTCTAAACAATCTCGTTAAATCCACACAGCCTTATAAGGTTACTTAATTACACCTACATAAAAATTTTCCATACATAACGAGAAACGCTACTGATTAAGAAACTGAATTCCTACGCCTATTCCGATTAGAGACGGCTCTGAATTTTATATAACGATTCATATTTTTTAAAAAGCAATTTTTTTATTTGACGACTATAAAATGGTGATTGCGGTAACTATTGGCAAGAAGAATTGGTTTTGACAAAGCAATAACTAAGTAATCAGTTATATTATAGTGGATTAATTGACTACTGGTTGATTTGATATTGGCCTCAGGTGTATTTTTTTAAATTATTTTATAGCGAATCTTAACTAGCTGTTATAGGATTTTGTGTTATATTCTACACTAGCGACCCGAATGCGGCTTCGCTTGCTTTGTATTATTATTATTTTATATCCAAATTATATATTTCTTAATATTAATTGTAGTCCACTGAAACGTCTTACCGTAAAGCTTCATCTAAATCCATTCATAAGTTTTTGCATGAAAGCAGAACAAGTATCCATTTTCACAAATTTTTAGGCTTATAATATTCGAAATATATAAATATAATATAGGCTATATTATTATAGAATTAGTTATCCCTTCAACTTCGTCTCCCTGGACTATAACACGTAAAATCCTGTTTATTCCTCTCTCCAAGGAGGCATTGCGTATCGAGTGG
Source organism: Heliconius erato demophoon (assembly GCA_018249695.1). Lineage (NCBI taxonomy): Eukaryota > Metazoa > Arthropoda > Insecta > Lepidoptera > Nymphalidae > Heliconius > Heliconius erato. The sequence continues at coordinate 14,960 of DWQW01003625.1, read as the reverse complement.
CGGAAATTAAAATATCTTAACATTATATAAGAGTAAATTACTAAAATTTACTAATTAAATTGCTTTATACATTTTTATATATTATCTCTTCAAAATAAATTTCTAATGAAAATGCTACTTCTATTTGTAGAAAGAAGGCAGGGTTAACATACAACCGATGTTAGAGAAAATTTAATTTTCTAATGCAAGATTAAAAAAGCGCATATGAATCGTCTCATCCATTCTTATTAGATAATTAACTTGTAAAAACACTTTAACATGTTGTTTTTAGTTTATAAATTGCAGTAATTTATTAAGAATTTTTGATTGTATTACAAAATAGAGGCTTAATTGAGTGTCGGCTATAAATCTATGTATGTATAAATGAATTTCTATTTTTTTTTATTTTTGAAGTGATATTTCACACTTGGGAACTGGAACGAAGGCATTTCAACCCTCGTCTTTTGTTGTGGTTTCCATCTTATAAAAACTATATTTTTTTTAAGTATTATCGATTTTATTTTGATTGATGATTTTGATTGTGAGGAACGGAAGTGTCTTAACACTAGGCCCAGGTTCCCAATATTTCAACGTTGCATTTTGTCTTATCAGGGTGGAGAAGTAAAAATAATTTATTTGATCCGCGCTGGTTAAACTTAATTTGGTCGTTAGCCCGATGATAGGGTAGCCCAAGAAAATGGAGTGTTTTAACATAAGGTTCCCAGGTTCCTGCTGCCTCCCCTGCTATGAGCGGAATACAGCGTGAAGATAATAAAAGTGTACACATTTAAGGTTAATTTCAGAAAATTGAGTGCCAAGTCCCGATCAAGACACAGCGGTAGGTCGTTATGATTATATACAATTTGATACAATTACCGCTACCGCATATATCATTATTGTTTTCTGAGAAGTTCTTTATAAGATAACTTGGACATTGAATTTTTGATCCAATCTTATAATCATGAATTTTGTTATAAAGAAATATTTATTGAGTAGTCGTCCTAATCTGATAATCCTGTTTTTTTTTTTCAGTTTTGTAAAAATTTAGATAAATATGTTCCGTTCTGTGTTGTTCTGTTCTGTTTCTTATTTTATTTCTTTTAGGCGTGTCAGTTGAGTACAGATTATTTTACCAATATCACGAAGAATACAAGTTGGAAGTGTCAGCACCACTTTAAATGAAACCACAGTTTTAACTACTCTATAAAAGCTTAATACTATTTAAAAAAAATCCTATAAATGAAAAGGTTATTTTTTCAAACAAACTAAATAATAAAATTATTATTGTAATACGCCGCATACGCCTCTTTCCGAAATCGAGTCGTAGGTGTCGGCGGCAAAGTTCAAAGTTGTTAAACTTTCACTAGTATTTTTGTAGTAGTATGTGTTTACGTTATTGGTATCTATGCGTAACTGCGTCACACGAAATACAGTTATGGATAAACATCGTAAAATGAAAAAAAAACCTATGTTGACGTATCTTGATTAATTTCTTTAGGTATGGGTTTAAAATATTTTACCCTATATGCTGTTCCCGTAAAAGGAGCCGTAGAGAAGGCACATTGAAGATATTTAGTAGACCCTGACCTAAAACTGCATGATAAATTTCAACTGTAAAAGTCCGGAAGTTTCTTTACGTTGTATGTCCATTACTCAGTAACAAAATAGTTTCACATTTATAATTATGTATAGATTCTTCACAGACATGCTTAGAAAAAAAATGGGAAAAAAATAATATTATACAGGGTGGACGAGGCAGCGCTTCTTTTACGGAAACAGCATGTAGGGTAAAATATTTTAAACCTATACCTAAAGAAATTAATCACGATGCCTCAACAGTTTGGACGTAGGAGTTTTTTTCATTTCATGATTTTTATCCATACCTGTATTTCGTGTGACGCGATTACGTATAGATCCCAATAACATAAATACTTACAAAAATATTACTAAAGGTTAAACGACTTTGAACTTTATCACCAATACCTACGACTCAATTTCGGCATAAGGCGTGTGCGGCGGTATTCCTTTGATAGGTTTATGTCTATGTGCGTCGTCCTTACAAATGGCGTTTTATTTTAAAACGACAATTTTATTATTTATTTTGTTTGAAAAAAATACTTTTTCATTTTTGGAAATTTATTTTTTTCTGATTTATATTAGGCTTTTATAGAGTAGTTAAAACTGTTGTTTCATTTAAAGTGGTGCTTACACTTCCACCCTGTATAGTAAAAGAAAAAGGAGCTCATTCTTTTTTAAGTAAGTTAAAAAGGCATTTCTTTCGATGCTAAAAAATATTAATAAAAAAAACATGATTACTTTAAACTCCATAAAAATTGACCTAAATAATAATAAAATAATTTCTAAGAAAACATTTATTTCTAGCATGGGTATTGTGAATCATATTTTTATTACTATGATTTCATTTCCAGCATCCTTTACATATTATATTCGTGATCTACTTTAGTTTCGTTGAAACGATTCTACTATTATTTCCTTGTACACGTTTAACTTGAAACGATGAGTAATATTGCCTAATAATATTCTTTTATTGTCTTAAGATAAGCTATTAGACAAAATATTAGGTCATTTTCCAAATTTTTTTAGTACTACAGCAAGAAAAGCAGGACAGCGAAGCGAGCAGGAACAAGGCCCAGTAGTATTTTTGTTTTCAAATGTAGAAAAATATATTATTTGAATGATTTAAAATCGTTGCTTAAAATATAGTAAAATTAAAGAAAAATATACTATGGAGTCGTAAAATGTTGAATTCTGAATAAAACAGAGGAGGCAGAGGGGACATAGTGTTATTACACTCCGCTCCCTACTTTACGCCTAATTATCGAGAAATTGCGTCATTCATTCCACCAAATAAAATCGAACACACAACCGTCGCTACAGTCAGTTACTGCGCTACTGCACCACAACGGTCTCAACTATTTACTATAGTTTATTCAACACTCTTCTTGTACTGACCTGGCATTTGATGAAAAATATATGAACTCGCATATACATATTTTTCTCCTACAGTGACTTTCACTATACATTATATACATTATCAACAAAACTATTATATTATATTAAATAGCGAGTAAAAAGTTAGCTAGCGGCGACTTTCGTTTCTTTTGTGACAGGACAGGGCGTCACAATGTCGATCACCATCCATACGTCGTCTATGAATCAAACGGTGATTGTGAAATACAAATTATAATGCAGCTAACGGTAGTGATTTTATATATTTTTTCTATCGCTGATTAGGTCCATTGTTGGGTGATAATGGGGTGCTTATTAAATTATTTCGTATGTAACTTTTTTTAGATTTTTTTTTGTTGGCTTCAGATATTTTGCGTGTTTGGAAGGGTTGACAGAGAAAATATAATATTTAGGCACTCCGAGGTAGGCAAAGGGTATCTAAGAGACATTTTTCTCGCTTACCGCCGAATTTATTAAGGAATTGCGCTAAAATTGCCTGCTAGAGTGAGGAGGAAATGGAAAATATTACTAATATTATAAGTGTGAAAGCCTGTGAGAATGTATGTTTGTTCCAATTACACGTAAAAACTACAGAACAGATTTAGATGAAACTTTACAGTAATATAGCATTTTTACATGAGAATAACAAATGGGCTATAATTTGTGTGAGGCAATTTGTATAATTTAATTTGATTGATAAATATATTATTATTATTAATTTATGTCAAGATTTTGTAAAATTTAGCTATAATATAACAATAACTTTGAACAGGTGAGGCCACGTGGCCGCTAGTTTAAATATAATTATTCGCCGGAATGAGGATCGAACGTTCACAGCCAGACACTATCCTATTGCCCCACAGCGGGCTCTGTTAATTTCGACTAATTGGTTATTAATACCATGAACTTTTTCTAATCTAGTTCCTTAATATAAGAATATTTTTCAATTTATAATATGTACTGTTCACACTTAGAAATAAAAATGTTGTAGTAAAATTTATGAATGCTGTGTGTCAACCCACGCCGCTTTAAATCTGTGAACTTCCATACGTGTTATGTTACTTAACACTTTTACTATAAAAAAAACGATTTAAACATTTTTCAATTGATTTCAACCTGCTACTACACAAACAAAGTTACAGAATAAAATGTTCGTTGAATATATGTTATCAATTTTCACATATGAACCTTTGTCAGGTTTGAATCAGTGTCATAGAGACCATCGTGCCACAGGGGTGCCAAGCGTGCGACTTTAAATGCAGCACGTTGTGGACTCGATTCCTACTCAAGGAAATGCAATGTTTAATATTTTCATTTCCATGCTCTGGTAACAAGGCAAAGCGTGGCGTTGATGATCATGATCATGCTCAAGAATTTAGTGGGAAGTGGGTGACGACGTGTCTTAATACTAGGTTCCTAGTTACCCTCTACCACTCGTAAGGGTGTGTAAAGAGAACCGAATGTTAAAACTGTCTTCTCAGCACTCAATTTCATGATATTGCTAGCTGAGTAGCGGAGCTCAATGCCAAGCTTTATTGTAATCAGAATGTGGATTTTTTATAAATATTTTCTTTTTGTATGTAATTTGCTTATCAACTCATAGCTTAATGATTAAAACGTCCTGACCTTCATTCCAGAGAGCAAAATCGAACTCACAACTACCGCTTTTAAATTCAAATATCACCTCACTATAGTATAAGGTTATATAAAATAAAAAAATAAAAAAAAATCACTGAAACTTTGCAATTTTTTCAACTCAACACACATAAAACCATATAATTTGTTACAATATAATGACATGCATTATGGGTGCACGCCATGAATAATTCAAATTGTAAATGAGCCCGAATTCCTTCACTTATAGTGTAAGTAATTTGATATTTAGTACTTATATCGTTCGATCTTTATAATAAAAAGAGTGAAATTTTTATAGATAACTAAGTTTGTTTTGAATAAGCGTCCCACCTGATTTTACTTACTTAAATAATAATAATCAGCTTCACGCTGTTTCCCGCATACAGCAGGGTAGGCAAAGGGAACCTAGTGTTAAGATCCTCCGTTCCCCACTTTCTGCCGAATTCTGGAGGCATTGTGTGTTGAGTGGCAGAACTCAACACCGCGCTTAGCCTCAACTCCAGAGCGAAGACATGGAAATATAAATTTAAGTAAATATTTTATCTCCTCTTAAAGTACGGTAGGCATAAGGAATCTGGAAACGCTTCGTTCTCATTAAGACACTTCCGTTCCCTATTTGCCGCCGAATTCTGGAGGCATCGCATATTGGGTGGCGGAACTTTACGCCGCGCTTTGCCCCGTTACCGTAAGCGACGAAATGAAAATATTAAATATTTTATTTCCTTGAGAGCGAATTGAACCCACTACAAGTTACACGTTTGTGCCTTGAAGGGTAAACAGAAACATCCCAGTAAAGAAAATAAATATACATTTTTTGTAATATTTAGAATAGATTTGAACTCAATACCATCACTTGCAATGAACCTCTCCAATGCGCCGGTAAAAAATAATTAAAAAACAATTTCTACACATTTGCTTTATTTATTTATTTTCTATTTTAATCATATCTTAGATCGTCATAACTTAGATATTATCAAGATCTTTAAACGTTAATTGGTTTTGTTTTATAAATATGACCTTTTGTGAAGATAGCATCAATATTGTGATTCTTATCAGTTTGTAAGAGGTGCATTTACATATAGAGGTTAATATGGTCAAAGTCAAAAAATATGATAAAAAAAATTAATGCTTTATTTTTTGGAAAGTCAAACAATTAACCACCATTTAAGTAATCTAAGTTACTGATCCCACCCGTAAAGAACCGAGAAACCGTGAATATAGATATATATTCTAAGGTTACAAGTTCTATTTGAGGCCAGCCGTGGCGCAAAGTGTGACTATAAAACCGAGTACTGTGGGTTCGATCCCCACTCGAAGATGAAATATTTGCTAAAATTTATATTCCATTTCTTCGCGCAAAGGCAAAGCGCGGCGTTGAGTTCTGCCATTCAACACGCAATGCCTCCAGTATTCGGCAGAAAATGGGGAATGGAGTGTAACACTACGTTCCCTCTGCCTATCCTGCTATGTGCGGGATACAGCGTGAAGCTAATTTTGATTATTAACAAGTTCAATTTTACAAGTATTAGATTTTTTATTTTACAAAAATAGGAAAATATATGAGGCCGTCGTTTTAAAATTAAACAGAGTTTGACGGTAGACGCGATGGTTGAGTGTTGACACTTACTCATAATTACAAATTTAATATGTTTCCATTTTCTCGCTCTGATAAGACAAAGCGCGGCGTTTAGCACCGCAGTTCTATGTTTATTTTGTCGAAACTGCTTACACTGAAATATGTGGGACTAGAGTTACCTACGGCTATGTCCCCGAGGTTAAATGGACATAGGTTAAAGTTGCATATTAGGTAATGTGATTTAATATAGCCTGTAGCTTACCACGACAAACGCAACACTTAAGTTATTTTTCAATTCGAGAGTAGTTCCTGAGGTTATCGCTTTCAACCTCACAAACTCTTCAGCTTAATAATATTAATATTAAAGAATCTATAAGCCGTAAAGCCGAATATAACAATTTGTATATTTAGATAACTTCCATACTATAAACATTCCCCAAGTCAGTTTTCAATCCATATCCATCATTACCAATCAGGCAAATCTCAATAAAGACAGGATATAGCCAATATATTTACATAAACATGTGATATTTCGCTTTAATCACACAAATTCTCATAGAAATGCTTATGAAAGACTAAAATTCTATACATTTCTGCGAACGACAAAACTAGATCACTCATATAAATAATTCATTTATTAATTAGAATTGAAAACACGATTTTGGGCAACTGCGGGAGGTCTTCTAGACAAAATCGTAAAGCACTTAACACACCCACAATGAATAATTAAGTAAATGCTTAGAAAACTACCGTTTTAACTCTGATTTAGTAGTTATTTTGATTTTAATTAGATAAAATATAGCGTTGAGTGTGCGAAAAGGTCTTGATGTCTGGCAGAAAGTGGAGAACGGAGGGCGTTGAGATTTTGTTTTTAGTGCCTGTTAGATACAGGATAAAAAGTGAAGCTATATTTAAATATCAAGGTATGCATACGAATAATATAATTAATACTAATTTTGTACATCCAGTTAGCATTTTTTAAATTTTTAAACGGGTATTTAAAATAGTGGAGGCAAAGCACGACGTTGAGTTCCCCCACTCAACACGCAATGCCTCTAAAACTCGGCGGAAAATGGGGAACGAAGTGTCTTACCATTAGGTTCCCTCTGCCTATCCTGCTGTGCTGATTTTACTTAATTTATTTTTTTATTTAAAATACTGAAAAAAAAATGCTATTTCTTGTGACCACATTACACGTTTTTTTTCCGTCTCACAATGTATCTCGCAAATAGCACTAAAGCAGAGATAACTTAATGCCAAGACATTCCGTTCTCCACTTTGCGTCCGAAACTGAAATGTGTTGTCTGAGAATAATTCATTCCCCTCAGCGGATATCAAAACTACGACTATTTATACAGTCAGATGTCCCAAGCTGCCTTTTCATTAGTTTCATGCTGTATCCCACTCAGAGCACAGTTAGCACAGGAAATCTGGGAACCTAGTGTTAAAACACTCCGTTCTCCATTAACACACCAAACTACCGTTCCCCACTTCCCATCGCCCGCTTTAAGCCGCTGAGATATTGAGTTGTAGATTCGATTCTCACCTGAAGCAAAATTTTATTTAATATAGATCACAAGAATATTTTATGTTAATGTACTTATCTTTATATATAATGTTTTACTGATTTATGTACACGCATTTCTATGTAGATGAGACTTTATAGTTTAAGTATGGTTAAAGGAAAATGGACTTTATTTCAAAGTTAAAATATTCGTTTTCATTTAATATTATAGTCAAATATTTATCGTTATCTTCTTTTGATATCGGTAATTAGGCAGACGTTTTAACGCAAACCACGTTTAAAATTAACATATACATAAGTAGGGTAGCCTTGTATTCTTAAATTTTATATGTATACAGATTACATACATATACAAAAACATAGAGTAATAAGTAGAATATTTTTTTTAGTTGATTATGCAATTTCGTGCCTTTTATCGCAAGTTTAGAGTTGTAATATAGTATTAAAACTCTCAGTTCCGTACTTTCCCACTTTTAGATGTACTACATATTAAATACTGTAAGCCGAGTCAGAACCAGTAAAGAATATATTTTTTTAGCTTCACGCTTATTCACGCATATTAAGATTGGCATATAAAACTTAATGTTAAAACCCTACGTTTCAGACCACTTTATGCTTACTGTCCAACGTTCTCCCATTGCGCCAACATAGTCTCAAAGAATACTTGCTACCAGGGCGAGGAAGTGAAAATAAGTCGTTCTCCAGAGTGGGAATTGAACCCACAACCATCCCGTTTACAGTCAGATGTCCTTATCTATAGCAAAATTAACGTGTGGCGACACTACTTAATAGTTCGCCATACAGTCTCTTACTATACGAATTATAGCTCCAAACATTGATTTTATGTGCATAATTAGATATGTATTTAAATTAACACTAACAAAAAATTAAGATGATCTAAATATTTATTTGGTTCATTCTGTTTAAAATAAAAATTTTAACATCTGTTGACCAGGCTAAAAAATGTACAGATAGTGTCAAATCACTCCGCTCTCCACTTTCCGAATGAACTCAAATACTGTGTTTGAAGATAGTGGAAAAATAATAATATAAAAATAAAAAAATATACAAAGCAGAATTCAAATCAGTTTCAATCGTCAAATACTCCAACAATCATATTACTTTATACGTTTCTCTCAAATACAAAGAGAAGTCGAAAACGTCAGTTTTAAGAAAAACTTTTCTCCATTTAAAAAAAATAATTCAATGCATGATGTATGACGGAACTCAACGACGCAATTTCAACATTTCACACGAGAGTGGAAAATTTCTAATAATTCATTGCCCTAAGCACAAATCGAACCAACAAACACCGCGCTTACAGTCCGCACGCTGCCTCAATACGCTACAGCGGCGTAATTACATATATTTTATATAGATTAATCTTCAATGGTCTTAGCCGAGAATTACTATGAGCAAAACACAGTGGGCGGCACTCCGGTACACTTAACACAAAATTAATTCGAACGACATTACAACGACAAAAAGTGAGCAAATTGATTCAGAGTAGTAAATTACAGGCGCGCCTTGAACGCGATTTACGTGGCTAGATTACTTGTTGTGGGTTTGCTTGGTTTTAAAAAATAATCACGCTGTATTCCGTATATAGCAGGGAAGGCATAGGGAATCTAGTGTCAAGACACTTCGCTATTTGTTATAAGTAGTTTGGTAGTTTTGATTTGTAAGAAAAAACGAATAGACTCACTTAACATTGGGCAATCTATATTAAAAGGCATCGAAATACAATATAAAAACAAAGTATTTTGAATAGGAATGTTTTAAAAAGTTACATTTTGTAATTGAGTGATAATAATTTAACTTATCCTTAATCTAATTTGCTATAATAGTATTCAATATTCGTCTATATAAATGAACTGCGTGTTGAAAGGCGGATGCCAACTTTTTGTAAACAACAAAACTGGAGAATCGAAAGTATTTATAAACAAATATCAAGTATATTCAAACATTTTTCATACATATATATTATACATCTTTTATACTAAGCTAGCATTAACCTGCGGTTTCGTTTGCGTGATAAAATGGAAATAAGTAACAATAATGTATGACACATAACACATTCTAAATGCGTGAAGTAAGAGACGCAGCTACAGTGGGTTACATCGACACTATTAACGTGATGCAATATAGCCTATAGCCATCCTCGATAAATGGACTATAGAACACAAAAAAAAACAATTCGATCCAGCAGTTCCGGAGATTAGCGAGCTCAACCAAACAAATTCTTCCACTTTATAATATTAATATAGTAGTATAGATATGATATAAACAGTTGCAATGGTGACACGTAATACCCGCCGTCATTAATCATACGACATTAGTGTGACAAATAATAAAATTGATAATAAATTCTTAGATAGTTCTTAGGCCAGATTTTCTTGTTTGGATCTAGTTGAAATATTGTAATTTAAATATATTAACTTATATGTAATTTAATAATGTGTTTAATATAAGATCATGATTACATGCCTACATAGAGTGTTGGAATTAAACGCCGCGCTGTGTCTTATTATCACAGTGAGAAAACGAAAATAATTCATTCCCCGAATGGGAATCGTATCGACAACCGTAGGCAGGTAAATGTTTTTTTTATGTATACATACATATATATTATATTTAAAATAAATACCTTGCATCCTTCACAGGTAAAAGCTCCGAAGTGAAATCCAGCAGCAGGCTCTCCGCATACTTTACATTGTTGATTCATCTGGAATGAAAGTAATGTATGTAGTTAATATTTTTAAAGTATTAATCTACACTTAGGAAAGAAAAATATTTATTTAAAAAACGTATAAAACTGGTCGGTATCCAAGAGGCGCGGGTTCGAGTCCCGCTACGTTAAATTTTTTATACGTTTTCTATTATAAATAAGTATTTTTCTTTCGTAATGCATGTAGTCAATATTTTTTAACTTCATACTGTATCCTACATATAGCAGGAACAGGGTAGGCAGAGGGAACCTATTGTTAAGACACTCCGTTGTCATTACGATACTGATACTTTCGTTCCCCATTTTCCGACAAGTTCTGGAGACATTACGTATTGAGTGGCGGAACTTAACATCGCACTTTGCCCCGTTAACAGAACGAGGAAATGAAAATATTAAGTATTTTATTTACTCTAGTGGTAATCGAACTCACAACCTGTTGCGTTAACATTCACACTTCGCCACGTCCTATTCTGTTTCTCGTACTTCTTCAAATATCAAATTAATTTCAAGGAAGTGAAGTATGTAAGGCATATCTAAATTTTGTTTCAAAAGATAAACGCAGATTCACGCAGAATATAGTATAATACACTTCATTCTCAACACACTACCCAATTTTCAAAACATATTATCTATCTGATTACCAGAGCAATGCAAAGGAATAATTTGTGCTGCTGAGTAGAAATCGAACCTACAACCGATGCGTTTCCAGTCACACGCTCTATTGCACCACGTTAATAACTTAATATATGGCCTGAATTGCTCAAAAAATACTCGGAATATAAAAAACAACACTTGTAGCGAGCGACCTTAACTCGATGATACTACTAAAGTACTTGAGAATTTTGACATCAAAATCATTCAAACTTAACAACGTTCATATATCTATCTCATTAGGTAACTTAAATTTTAAGTAGAGTGGGAACTTATGGCGCAATTAAAGTATGAAAAAATACTTTTTTTTATACTTTCACTCTGTATCCCGCATATAGCAGGATAGGCAGAAGGAACCTCTGTTGCACTGCCCAACTTTCAAATCATTGCGTGTTAAGTCGCAGTGGGAAGTGGCAGTATTGTCTTGTTACCAGAGCAAGTGGGAATCAAACCCATAACCAAGTGGTAACGGTCAGATGCTGTACGCTGCGCCACGACGGCTTTAAGCATAAAATGTACGTATGAATCATTAAAAAACCTTTTCGACTTTTCCCCAAATACATTCGTTTGTTATACAAATATTGTTCCATAAATAAAATCGATTTAATATGAAGAATCGATTTTAGCTTCTAAAGCTTTATACTTAAAATATTTTATAACTTGATAAGCACTTCGCGATGAGTAAAGTGATGATGAAAGGTCAAAATCCGTGTATACATCGAGTTGTAAAGTATGTCATATCTCAATTATCGATATTAGATTTATTTTTGTATATTTTCCTTATAGACGAATTATTGTGGCCCGGTGGGACCAGTGCTGGGTGCAAATGTAATAGGGTTTAATTCTCACTCAAACGGATAAATAATAAAAATACCTCGAATTCAGGGAGACAACGGAGTGTCTTGACACTAGGCTCTATCTGCCCTGATATTCGCTGGATAAGGCGTGAAGCTGAAAGATAGCTACGTTATGATGCTTTTATAGCTTAGTTGAGATGTACCCGCTTTTCGCTGAATTCTTGAAGCGTTGCGCTTTGAGTGCCGGAACTCAACGCTGCGCCTTGCCTCGATAAAGGAAATGAAAGTATTAAATATTTCAGTCTCTAAAGATGAAATCGAACCCACAACTATCGCGTTTTAAGCTGCCACAAATTATTAGAATTAAATACGGTAGCCATACTCTTATATAAAGCTCTTTTTACAATACAAGATTGACACTATAATACAACATATCAGGATATGATAGATTTATAAATGTATGTATACTTTTGTTAGAACCAATATCATTATATGTAACATGCGTATGTAAATCAAATAAAATGACTTTGCAAGTAATCAATGACGCCGTTATGACGCAATTGTGACGTGCGATGGTCGTACGTTCGATATTTTTGAGTGAATTATATTTTTTTATGTATATATTTGTTTATTGAGGCCGTCGTGGCGCAGCGGCACAAAGTCTATCTGACATGGCAGTTGTGAGTTCGATTACCAAAGGAGAATTATTGTCATTTCCTTAATCTGGTAACAAGGTAAACAGCGACGTCGAATTCCGTTACCCAACATGCTATGTCTCGAAAATTTTGTGTAAATTGGGGAACGGAGAGATTTAATTCTAGGTTCCTCCTGCCTATCATAGAATAGAATACCTTGCTGCCTCTGAATAAAGTGTAAAGCTTAAAAAAAATATTATACGACGCTTTTTGATCGAGTTGTAAGTTATCTGATAAATAACGATTATATGGAATTCCAATTTTGAGCAGAACAGTGTATTTTTAAAATCTCAAAACAAATTGGAAAGTGAAAACGGAGAGTCTTAACACTAGGTTCGCTCTATAGGCACCCTACTACATGTGGAATAAAACGTGAAGAATAATCAATATACCTACTTAGTATCGCGTGCGTACAATATGTACTTTGTGATAATTTTCTCGTTTTAAAAGAAAACAAGTTTATGTTTGCTGTCACCATGTATTTTTTTTATTTTTATTTTTTTATCAAATGTAAGAATATTATGAAAACTTTGACTCTATAATATAACAGAAATTGTAACACTAATAAAACATTTTTTTAGGCTTCATACAGAGGATACCTATTATAGACACTCCATTGTTTATTCCGCTCATGTTCAAGATATTGCGTGTTGAGTTCCGGAACACAACGTCGCACTTTGGAAATGTAAATATGTTTTCCCTGATTGAACCTTTCCCCAGAAACATTATAGCTATATCTATTTATTAATTATTATTATCTATTCTTGTCTAACAAGAAAGGAAAGACCATAGAAAACTCACTTTGTGCTCAACTCTCTGCCCATTTCAGAAATATTATGTGTGGAATATTACGTGAACAGCAGAATTAACTAAGTTTTAACTATCTATCTAACAAGGTCGTAGAAAAGAAAATAGTTTTACTTACTTACTTACTTACTTACTTAGCTTCACGCTAGTAGTCAGAGAGAACGGAGTGCCAAACGCTACGCGTTGTCTTACCGAAAGATCGGGGAAATGAAAATAGTTTTAATTTTTAATAATTCACAGATTATAATCGAACCCACAACCACCGTGTTTATAATCACACACTGTTCCACTAAGCCACGATGATTTTAAAAAAACAAGTTCCCATATAAGTATATTTGTATGAATTTCTTCAAAAATTAAATAAATGCTCGATAATAATACCCTACATTGAGATTTAACTGAGTGCGTGACTTTGCATAGTTAGCGTATTTTACATTTTGACGACTTGTCGGGTTGTATGGAATGATTTTTTGTGTGTTATATTTTTATAAGTGGCGATACCGAAACATAATGGTCACTTATAAACTAGAGGGCGTTTTGGCGCAGCATCCGACTGTAAAGGCATCGGTTGTGGGTTTGAGCCCCAGCCGGGGGAATGAATTAATTTCATTTTGACGCTATTCACGCAGCGTCAACACGTAATGTTGTTGTTCGAAAATTTGGCGAATTGTGGGGAACGGAAAGTCTTTACCCTAGGTTCCCTCTAGTTCCCCTGCTATGTAAAGGAAAGTCATGAAAAGCAACTTATTATTTTTAGTATAATAATCATATTGCAAATATACTAAATCCGGCTATACTTTTTTTTATTGGTGAATGCACGCCAATTATTTATTTTAGTTCATTAAGAAAGATATAGATCTCATGCTACGAAAAATATCGATTTATTAATAAAATATGTTATAAGTATGTTCACTGACCTTTCGAATTTATAATAAATTTATAACTTGTCTGTTAAAAAAATCTAAAGTAATGTGTTTTTCCCATATATAACTAGACAGAGGAACCTAGTGTTGAGACACTTCTTTTCTCACTTTTCGCCTAATTATTGAGACATTGAGGGTTAATTTGCGAAACTTAGTGTTGCCCTTTATCTTGTTAGCGGAGCAAGGAAAATGAAAATAATTCATTTCCTGAGTGGGAATCGAACCCTCAACACTTGCATTTACAGTCAAATGCTGTGTCACTGCGCCACGATGTCTTCAAGTGATGCTATCTACACATGTAATATAATATAGACTTTGTAATCTTAAAAATAGCCTTTTACAGACATTTTTTTTAGTTTCACGCTGTATCCTGCATATGTCGGAATGTAGTGTTAAGACACTCCGTTACCACTTTCCTCCGAATTTTCGAGGCATTGTGTGTTGAGTGGTGGAAATCAATGCTACGCTTTGGCTAGTTACCAGAACAAAGAAATGAAAATATTAATAAATAATAATTCATACCCCATTCAAACCCATAACCATCGCGTTTACAGTCACACACTTGTCTCACCGATGCCACACAAATTTGTAAACATAATTCATTATTGAGAATAATCTTATAACAAAATTCGTTACAAATTCACCATGTAATACCCGCTCGGTTCGGCTTAACT
>DWQW01003624.1:0-22097 GCA_018249695.1 Heliconius erato demophoon | reverse complement strand
ATGTCTGTGTTTCAACCAGATCTAGTAATTCTTAAGATTATCTTTAATTAGTAAGTGCTTGCCATTTAATGGACTGTACGGGCTTCCTTGATAATTTGTTTTCTTTTTTAATGTTATTTGATTTTGTCCCATTAGATTACTTTGTCATTTTGCTCTTAGTATCATCTCTTATTATTTTATTATTAAATAATTTAGTCCATGACTTTATTTTAACGATATGGAAATTTCCTTTTATTATCTGGCCCAAAATTACGCCAAGAAATATAGACGATGATCATTCATAAACATAATGAACTACTAGACACTTTATATAACTCATCTGTGATGTAAAATGAAGTTCAAGAAAAACATCGCATCTTTGTTCTCTTTAATTTAGTTTGAAATAAATAAATGTCGACTGTTTAGCATCACGTACATACATTATTATAATTAATAATTGCAATTAGTATAAATAAGTATCATAACATAGTTTCCTGCATTGAACAAACAAACAAATTATTTTTGCTTTTCCATTATTTTATGTGTAATTAAGTAATTTTAGTAATATTCTAAATTTTAAGATTCTTAAATGAATTTTATAAAATAACAATCCCTAAACAGAATTTCAAAAATATTTTTTCTTTAGGAACGAGTATAATATACATAACGTAACGCATTTCTTGGATAAAGCAACGGTTTTGTTAGATTATTATATATACAATACACTTTATTGTTACAAATGTCTAACATGAATTATTAAGTTCTTTCTTAATTTTTTAGTGTCCTTCTTATTAAAATGTACATGAAAAAAATCAAAAAACTAGAACTAATGCTACTGGATGTGATTTAATTTTCTCATGGAAGATGATGTTTTGTAAATATTTTTAAATAATTAATTTGTGATTTCTTACAGTATGTTTCAATATTTTTAAGATATTTTTGATTTATTTTATTTATCGTTAAGTAAATTTATAACGGTTAATTTTTCGGTCGATATTTTGTAATGATAATAAATTTCATTGTGTTCCGTTGAACATTTTTTTTAATTAAATACGACATGGCCTAATAATGTAAGTTGTGATTTTACCTAAAATTATAACAAAGATATTCCAGCATAATGCAATAGTTTTATTCAAATTTTATCGTTTTATTAAATGAGTGGTGATCTAACACACTAAGTAAAATGTGGCGAAACAGGAAATAGCCCAGGATCCCAGAGCCGCCAGATCTATTTCATTTTAGCAAAGCTGAAGATTTTGAGGACTATTAGTCTAATATGCACTTAACTTAATAGTATGCGTACTCACTAACTGGAGTTAAGTAGTTAAGATCTCTGTCTGGGAAGATGATTGAGCCATCGGATTGCTCTGGGTATATATAAGGGGCCCTAAAATAGTTCTTAAACAACATATGTAAAATTAAAGCTTGTATAATGTAGTTTGCTCCAAGTTTAAACAACCCTTAGGACGTCTGGTAGGAGCAAAAGTCCACGTAAAGGGTCTGTTAATAATAAATATACATTTTTTACATTATTCTTAAAAATGTATTTAAATTTGTACCTTAAGTGATTTGTTATAATACCAGAATTGACAACTCTTTTTGTTTCCAATATTGTGCCAAAACTCCAAATTCCATTGTTCATTTTCTTATGAAGAAGAGTCTGACAAACTTTTGTCTGACTGTCTGACTTTCGTCTGACTGTTTTGTTTTCGTGGTGATTTTCTATAAATTGTATATTTTTTAGTTAGAACTGGAAAATATTAAAAAATAGGTAGTCTTTATTGCCTTGCAATCCAATTGCTATCTTCGACTGATTAACCTACTTGACTGATAGGCAGTTCTATTGTCTGACCTGAAGTTGTAAGTTTAATCCGATTAACAGAATAGAGAGAGAAAGAATGAGAATAAATATACCCGTGTTTATTATTTACTAGTTTATGAATTATTTACTAATTAAATTCTTAAGATATTATTGTAACTGATATTATTTGTTAATAAAAATTTGCAACAGCCATATAAAAATTTCGACGTAGTGTAAAAATAATGTAATGTTCATATGGATTCTAGAGTCAAAAACCTGTATGTTTTTTCAATATAAATTCTTCTTAGTCAACATAAATTAATTTCTTATATTCTATTTCAATAAAATAAACCCAAAAAGTGGAGAACGGAGCGTCTTAACACTAAGTTCCCTGATATATGCAGGAAACAGCGTGAAACTATGTATTTTTTGAAACATAAAAATAACATTTAGAACACTACTTAAAATTTCTTGAGTCATTGCCACTTGAAAGGTATTCCATTTTACCACATATTTGTTCACGATAGTTCTGGGAAATATTGTATTATCAGTTTATTTAGTTTTTTGAGACCAGCCATGGCGCAAGGGCACAAGTGTCCAACTGTAAATGCGACAGGATGTGAGTTCGATTCCCACTCGAGGAAATAAAATATTTATTATTTTCACTTCTTCGCTCTGGTATCTAGACAGAGCGCGGCGTTAAGTGCTAACACTCAACACGCAATGCCTCCAGAATTCGGCAGAAAATGGGGAAAGGAGGTGTCTTAATCGAAACGGAGTGTCCTAACACTAGGTTTCCAGGTGTTTTCTGCCTACCCTGCTATGTGTGGGATATATTTTATATAGAAAAAAAGCTATTATAATTGATTAAAAATAAATTAATAACTCTTTGAAATGTGCTGGTCTTCTTCAAATTTTCCGTCTCCTAGGTTTCGCAATTAGCGGTAAATTTTCTTTTATGTACAGGAAATACAAAAATAAGTTCGATGATTCCAACTACTTTTTATTACATCTACTAACATTAAATATAAAGTAATAAAATAAACAGCCACTATAAATTGGACTGATAAAATTGTATGACGAAAATAAATGAGTAATTAGGAGATATACTCAGTGAACATCAGCAAGTGAAACTCGAAGAGAGAAATAAAATAAAAATCATAAACTCCTTTTATACAAAAAACATGATACAACTCTTGTCAATATATTTTAGTAGACTAATTGCGTAAGACCATTGAGGTATATAATGGAATAGATTATTTATTAAGAACCAAAGGCGTTGTCCTATTTTGATTAGACACGATATAATGCTTTTTGGTACTATTCAGGCATATGTCTACATACTAGGTTGTCTTATCCAAGTACTACCAATGGGAGATTTATAAGATTTAAAATAAAAACATAAAACGTATCTGACAGTACGTCACAAGTTTAAATATTATCCCCACCACATGAATACGCACTCCAACTACAGTTTGGTTTTGTAGGAATTTTCCTCCACACAACTGTGAAATATCCTGACTGTGACAGTGTTTCATGTAGATCCGATATGGGTACCTTTCCATCATGAAGGACGGCAAGAAAAAAATCTTACAAGAAAACCACCAGAGCGAAGAAATGGAGTTTATTCGTATCGTTGTATATTTTAGTATTATAACTAATTTCTTCCAGACAGTTATTCGTCACCATCGGCAACCTGGGATATTCTTTTGATCTTTTATCTCACAAATTGTACAAATGAAGTTATAAGATATTATTGTTTTGATTCCATCAAGTGCCTTTTCGATAACGATTATTTACTGATAATATTTTACAATCCCTAGAAATTTCTGGTATAAATTGTCCGCGATCCTCCCATCTCCTTATCAGTTCATTTACTTGTCAGCAAATTGATTGGTGTATGTGTGGATTGGACATTTCCTAAAAATTAAAGGTAATAGTGTTGAAATATGGTTTATTTACTAAAATATTGTGGAGCCGTGGAAACTAGTGTTAAGACACTCCGTTGCCATTAAGACTCTCCAGTTCGCCACTTTTCGCTGAACTCTGGATGCAGATCTCAACGCTGCCTCCGATTTTTCGTTTCTTTATATACATTTTTTACCTGTTTTTACTTCCTATCACTATTACTTTCCCCGTGCAATAAGGATTATGTCCCAATCCACAATCTCCACTTGTCTTGGTGAGTGGAAGTAAGCTGAAGGAGAACTAGCCATCCACACTCGTTTCTCGAACTATCCATTTTGACTCGTGTTCTAAAACCATCAAAGCAGTGCGGCATGGAGTATAGTCGAAGGAAGAAGAGGGGACACGGGCGCACCGTCCTCACTCTCGCGTTCTCTTGTGTAGCCTCATGGAGAATGTGAGCATTAAGATGATTATATCGTTATGGTGGTAAATTTTGATTATTATGACAATAGTCTTTAGTAACACTTCTAAGGTAAAGACGAATCAATTAGCGTAAGTTATCAAAATCGGCCAACACATTTGGTCCCTATAAAACGCTACATAAAAATAAATATACATTATACATAGACTGATAAGCCACATTACCCTCCTTTGCATCATGCGGTCGGGTAATAATAAGCGTTGCTTCGAAATGTATATTTTGAAAAGTTATATCAACCATAATGTAATAAATGTAATACATGCAAAAGTTTTTCAACTTTCCTAAAAATTATAGATAATTATTTATATATGTATCTATTTTGTATCCAATTTTAAATGTCATTTAGAAATACATTTTTATAGAGAACGAATTGTATTATTGTTTAAAGATGTTGAACCAGCTTTTGGTACTGGCGGTAGTCACTGCAGCTGTTTCCGGTCATGGAAGAGTATCGAATCCTCCATCTCGTGCCTCTATGTGGAGGGTAGGGTACCCTACTCCAGCCAACTATGATGATAACGGCGTATTTTGTGGTGGTTTTGGAGTACAATACTATCAAAATGGTGGAAAGTAAGTACTTGTTATTTTTAGGGTCCGTTACCTCAAAAGAAAAAAATGGAATCCTTATAGGATCACTTTGTTGTCTATATTTCATAGAAAAAAATAATTACATACTTATATTTGTACAATCAATCAATTTTTAAAAGATATAGTTTCCGTTATCCTAAAAATGGGACAGCAGCCTCAATACCCGACTTGCGCTTAGACATTTTTTTTAATATGGATCATAAATAAAGTTACGATGTACGTGACTAAAAATACTTAATAATGTAGAAAGTTGATATTTTTTATTTGCTCTATCTATTTGAGTGTTTGTTTTGAGCTTTCGAAAAATGTAAAGAGGTAAACGCTGCCTTATCTTCGCTTTTTCTTTCTCCTTTTCAACAACTTCCCCGATTGTTTGTCAAGTGTTTTTTTTTCTTTATATATTTTTTTAAACTTTCAACGTTGTATTCTGGGGGAACCTCAGAAGTCACACCCTTGTGCATTCGGGCCACGACGGCCTCAAGTGGCACAAGACAAGTGGGGAATGTAATGCCAAAGTCTAAATACTAGGTTCCCTCTACCTACCCTGCTGTGTGCGAGATACAGCGTGAAGCTGACTTGACTTGACTTTTGTTTCCCACTTCCTACTAAATTCTCGAGGCATTGCGTGTTGAGTGGTGGAGTTTAACGCAGCACTTTGGATTGTTACCAGATACTTTTTTAAAAAAGTAAAAAAAAATAGTTTTGATAATTTATATTTTATATAATTATAAGTTACTTTTATCTTAATTCCTAGATGTGGCATTTGCGGTGACGCTTACGACTTAGCGGAGCCTAGACCCCACGAACTTGGGGGAATGTATGGCTCAGGCATAATTGTTGCTGAATACGAGGCCGGACAAGTTATTCCAACTTCTGTCGAAATAACTGCTTACCATATGGGATATTGGGAATTCAAAATATGCCCTGATCCCAGTTCAAACGACCAAGCTTGTTTCGATCAGTACGTTATTGAGCTGGAGGAAGGAGGAACGAAATATTATCCACCAGGAACAGGACTGTTCAATGTAAATTATAGACTACCAGAAAACTTGACTTGCGAACACTGTGTCCTCCAATGGAGATATGTAGCTGCTAATAATTGGGGAGTGTGTGCAGATGGCAGAGGAGCTTTGGGTTGTGGTAACCAGGAAAACTTTTTGGCCTGCTCTGATATCACGATTAAGAGAAATGAATACATCATTCCTGAAACTGGACCTCTAGAGAAACCTTAAATTTCGATACAAACATTGTTTGAAATATTTGCCATATAATCAATTGCGAAGTTTTATATGTTATGTATGAATAATACGATTTAAAATCTATGAAATGATTAAAAATGAAAACATAAATAATATTGCATCAGATGTATTCGCGGCATCTTTAAAGTTAAAGTATTTATTGCCAAATAAACATTTTTATACAGACAGTTTTTGATTACTTTACTAAGTCGATATATCCACTGATTATTTACGATTTGCGAAAAGATTGACAGATTAACGTCAAATAAGGCTTATCCATAATCTACTTTAACAACAAAGTGATAAAAACATATAATTTTCTATTATTCCTAGATATAAGATAATGAATATTTCAGGAAACAATAATATAGAAATCTTATCACAATGTAATCTTTCGAAAGCTTACATACGTACCTAAATATGTATATATAAATATGTCCATAAATAAATTATTTATAGCCTAATAATTTTGTAAGAAAAAATAAAAAAAAACGTCATTATAAAAAACGTTCAACAACACTTGCTCACTGAGGGTTCCGTACCAATTTCAGAATCAGATAAACTAAAAGAGTAACAACTTATAAAACTTGGCAATTTTAAAGGTTTTGATTGATTTGATTTGTTTCCTTATAATTATTTTAGTATTTAACTTAAGTCGATAATTATCTGTTAAATGTATAGAAATATGCAGGAATAGTCATTTAACAGCTTTACACCGTTAGGTACATAAAATAAAAAAAATATAAAAGGAAACTCTAAATCCACTTAACGTAGCTCGTCGATTTTAAGTTTTTGACTTTAAAAATGTCTTTAGTGATACTAAAGGTTAAGACGAATCAAACAACGTAAGCATTATCAAAATCGGTCAACCCGCCACACATCAACATACGTACATACATACATACATAGCATAATTTGCGTCACGCAGTCGGGTCACATTTTTTTTTCCTTATATTATGGTGGCCAGAGGGACCCTAATATCATTTCGTCCATTCACATTAAGACAATATATGCGGAGTTACAAAATTCTATACAAAATTAAATTAATTAAAGTATGATTAATAATTCCCACGAGTGAGGCTCAAACAAACTAACATCGCATTAACAATCAGACCCTGTCCACTGTCTGTCCACTGTTCCACCGTGGCTTAGATTAAGCTATTATTTGGTTACCAGTCACAAAGTTCTACTAATATTTCCAAAAACTGTTTTAAAAAGGTTTATTAATGTTACGGGTACATAAAAATAAATAACAAATACTTACTCAAGTGATTCGTATAAAGAACAATTACAATTTTCATTTAATAAATAATTTAAACAGGCCGCTGGAGCACAAGCGACTGTAAACGCTACAGGTTGTGGGTTCGATTCCCACTCGAATATTTAATTTCCATTAAATATTAAGTATTTTCGTTTCCTCGCTCCTGGTTGAGTACCGCCACTCAAGACTCTCTATTTGCCATTTTCCGCTGAATTATGGAAGCATTGTATTTGGAACAAACAAAGTACACAAAGTAAGACTTTTAAAAGTGAAACTACTTTTTTGCAATGACATTTTTTTATACATTTCTGCTGAATATCAGAATAGGCATAAGAGACCTAGTGTCAAGAGACTCTTTTATAGAGTCAGCCATGATTTCAAGATACTGGATGTTGAGTGATGGAACTGAACTCTGTACTTTATATACCAGAGCTAGGAAATAAAAATAATTTATATATATCATTACCCTGAGCAGGAATCAAACCCACAACCATCGCGCTTACAGTACGCTCTACCGCTGCACCACAACTGCGCCACAAATTTTATATTGTATTGTATAAATATTACCATCAGCACTATTTACCATTTTTACGTAATAATGATTCAAAATTGTATAATTTATTATGTATTAAGTAAATAAGTCGCGGTCAAACAGAGCTGATCAGATCAATTTTGGAGAAAGCGACTCTTATTAGAATTTAGAAAGGCATCAAAGAAATATTGGTACAGACAACGGCGTACAGACAGACACGACGGTGGTACTTGCCGGCGCGCAACATTTTATATACATGCTCTGTTTGACACAAGTCGTGTCCAAAGAACTAAATTCTTATGTATTTTTGTTTTTCGAAATTGTTTTTCTTTTTTATGTTGAATTGTTTATGTTGTTCTTTGAAATGTGGTGGTGAAATTCATAGTGATGGGTCGAAGTCATATGTTTGTTTGTTTTAGTTAAATTGTTTTAAGTGTAGTTTTAAGTATAGCTACAGGATGTTATAGAGGTGCCAATAAGTGATATTCATATTTTAAGGTAAGCTGCGTTTTTGCGTTACTTAAACTGTACAGTTTTTTAAGGATTTTCTTTTTATTTTTTTCATTTATTTAAAAATGAAAAAATATAAGAAGATACTAGATAACATTTTTAGCACTGATTATGTTATTTTCTATAGACGCTCTATAAATCGAGTCATTGTTCTAATTTGTTTCTCATATTTACTTAATTTAAAAATAAAGTAGTATATAAAACAGTTATTCCTATGATTTTATTATTTATTTAAATTCGTCACGCATCTCTTAGACCGTGAACGCCACCAATGAACATCTAGCAACAATTTCATTTAATTCTTAATTACATGTTTATACCTTTTTATTAATTAAATCATGTTATGTTTGCGTTAAAAGGTTACTTTATGGAATAAGTTAATGTTGGTATTTAGTACTAGTCGTTGTCATATGCGTAGGAAAAGGGAGGGGGAAAGGGCTGTTCCTGTCCTCTTTTATTGTTTCCCTACACTGCCTAACCTAGCAAGCCAAGTCCGAGTGCCAAACTTCAACTTTTAAAAAGTCCAGTAGTTGTGCGTCGTCAGTAAACATCGGAAGAATTTGTATATATAAATAGATACCTATTAATTGTGAGCGAGAGAGCGAGAGAGAGAGTTAGGAGCGTTCGGGTAGTGGAAGCGAACTTTAATTCCCATTTTACCCGTAGGCATACATACCACTTACACAGGGAATTTGTGAAATGCTATAAAATTTGTTATTTTTTATAATATTATCAATTTCCGATGCCGCCGCTTACTGTATAACATAACGCCTTTAGAATTAGAATTAATTTAGAATTAGACTTTTTGCAGAAGGTAGAGTGATTTAACATTATGTAATAAAAAGCACACGATATCTAAATACAAAAAAAAAACAATAAAATAACCTTTTAAAAATTTCTACTTGTAGTGATCATATGCGAAAGCAAACCTGTATTTGGGTGCGATTTCACTTAAAAATCAGCCTACACTGTTATCAATGCGAGAATATTATTATGCATCGAAAATGTGTTTTGTTTCTTTTTTTTTATTTTACCGTTATTTACCGTAAATTTAATTATCAATCTGTATTTAAAAACAAATTTAAAAAAATTAAAGAGTTTTTAAGTACAGTTAACTGTATTAATAAACACTAAGTTCGTGTACACTTAAAGATTATTTCCGATTTGTCCTTAATTTAGAAATCTTTTTAATGAATTGTAATATTTTCTTTACCTTTACGCTGTATGTACGGGCACATAGCAGGGTAGGTAGATATAATTTGGGAACCTAGTAAGAAAATCTGTTCCTATTAAAACACTTCCATTCCTCTCTTTATTCAGAAGGCATATAAGAGTAGATGAAATATAAAATATTTTATTTCGTCGAGTGGGAATCCAACCCACAATGTCCACAATGTGTTGTAATTTAATTAAATTAAAAAAATAATTAAAAAAAAACAAAGTGCTTTTTGATCTTTTGCTTTTTATGATATAGATTCATATAAGCTACTTATTTATTATTATTATATAATTTATATATTTTTCTTTCCTAAGAGTGGATTACACTTTAAAAATGCTTAAAAATACATATATGATGTACTCGCTACTCACGAATCCGTTAATTTTTATTACGTTTATTTTAACGTCACTATAATTTACATAATACGTAAACTTAAAACAAAGAGAAAACATGGCGTTTTATAGTAAACTTGTTCTTTCGCTGCTTATTGCGGATTCTTATTTTAGTGTAGGCTTTACATTTTATGAAACGTATAAAAATGTTGACCGTAACGATATTTGAACCCGCGAGTCATGGAAAACGACCGAAGATAAAAAAATTAAAAGTGGAAAACATTTTAAAAATAATCAAAATAGAATTTACTTATTGAAATCCAGGCATCTCGAACACCTAGATAGAAATTACTTCCTTATCCCTAATAAAGGAATTCATTTTATAGGGATTTATTTATATAGCTTAAGTAGGCAAAGGGAACCTAGTGTAAAGATGCAATATTCCCGTCGCAACGCCCAATTTTCAAGACGTTGTGAGTGGCTCAACGCCTCAAACTGAAATACGTATATACTGGTGGTTCAGCAATGCAATAGATAGAAACTACATTTATGCATTCTTGTTTAAAGTGTTTCTTTTTCTAGAGATAATAATTATTAATTATTTAATTTAAGATCTTTCTTAATATAATCAGAAAAATAACTTCCTGAATTTTTCCGCAAAGTAAAATAAGTAGAGGAGTGTTAAGACACTCCGCTCCCCACCAATATTCACTGCGCTTTGTCACTTTGAAAACAAATATTTTCTTCGTTGTTTTTCCACGTACAGAATTTTATTATTAGAAAAAAGAGGAAGTTGCATCTCACTCGATCACTCACTTTACGTTGCACTCGATCCCGCACCTCCTGGTCGGTTACCAGGAGACGCGGGTTCGAGTCCCGCTGCGTTAAAATTTTTATACGTTTTCTAAATAAGTATTTTACAGCTTCACGCTATATCCCGCACACAGCAGGGTAGGCAGACGAAACCCAGTGTTGAGACATGCTGACACGCTGTATCACCGCTAGCGCCGTCGCGACTCGAACAAAGAATTTATTCTTACTTTAGATTTTTTTCTTATTCTGGGAGATAATTTGTAAAAAAATATAAAAGAAACAAGGTGCTGCAATTTTTTTTTCTATCAGTCTATACGTGACCAAGGTCACAGACTGAACTAGAACTGCTAGAATGAGTGGGTACACTCCGCCACTCCATCAGTCTGCGCTTTTACAGTCAGTTTCCCATCATTCTGACAACAGTCAAGGACTGAACTGCAACAAAGCACCTGAGCCTCACGAGTAAGAAAGTCTAACGCAGTAAGAGAGTCCAACAATGTTTATAATAAATAGAAGATTACTATGGCTGTATATTATATCTAATAATATAATAATCAGCTTTACACTCTATCCCGCACATAGCAGGGTAGGCAGAGGGAACTTAGTGTTCCTCACTTGAACTGAACGCCGCGTAGCATTACTGAGTGACAGAACTCAACGCCTCGCTTTGCCCCGACACCAGAGCAAAGAAATGGAAATATAAATTTAAGTAAATATTTCATCTCCTCGAGTGGGGATCGATCCCACAACCAGTCGGTTTTGCAGTCACACTTTGTGCCCCTGCGCCAGGACTGGCCTCATGTTATAATATATTTCGATGTAAATCTTTAAAATGTATTCTTGGTAAGATTACGTGTGAAATAAACTATTTTCAAATTTCGTGATAGCCTTTAGAGTTTAGACAATATTTTTTGTTAGCAAGTAAGAAATGTATTAAAATACTTAACTACACCGCCCCAATCCAAAGGTATAGTTCGTCGAATTTTTTTTAATCGATTTCTGTAATAGAAGGAGGTTATTTATTTGACTGTTTTTTTTTAACTGACTTCAAAATTATAAAATCTTTTTTAATTTTTTCTTGTTTAACAAATTCAAAGTCCAGGCCAGTCGTGGCGCAGCGGCACGAAGTGTGCAAAAAAACATGCACGAGTTTTTAAACGAGCGTATCTGTTCAAAGTTAAAATACATTTTGGCATCATAATTGGATATATTAGATTTCTGTAGCTAAATAAGATTTAATATATTTTCTTTAAATCTTATTTAGCTACGGTACTCTATTCTAGTCTACTATTTTCTCTTTCACCTTAACTGAAATTACTCAATATTTTCAACGTCAAGATCAAAATAAATCGATATAAACATAATTATATACTTAGGTACTTTTATAAAGATTAAAAGAAAATTCATCGAAAGTCGTTTGATTTATTATCTTCTGTCATAAACTCGTGTCATTTACCGATACATAAAGTACCGCATGACTTTATTACAGTAATAAACTATATTATTATTTTTTGTGACGAATTATATTGAAATTCATTCAATCGTTAGTTGATTAAATAGCTAATTTAATTTTATATTTAAATACTTAAATAAACTTTCAATATGTTATATACTAATGTATGATTTTTTTAAATTTAATCACAGTAAAAACTTACAGTTTTTATAGTAAAGGAGCCCAGAAATGCATATTTTTTTACGCAACGGCACTGATCAAAATATATTAGGTATAAAGAAAAGATAATATCTTTCCTTTATTAACTGTTAAAAAATAAAAACTTTAAACGCTGTGCCTCGTGACCAGAGCAAGAAAATGAAAATATGAAATATTTCATTGCCCGAGTGGTAATAGAACCCACAACCGTCACGTATGTATGCCTCTGCGCCATGACGGTCTCAAAAAAATAAATAATGAAGCAAATATTATTAATTTAAAAAAAAATTATTAGTCCCGTCTAGTTTTATAAATAATTTGTCAATCTATATCGGTATATGACTTTTAATTTATGGCATATGATACATTTCCGGTAATATACTTGATATCTTATCTCAGGCTGGCGGCCGTCGTCGTTGTTCTAGCCAAATAGACTGTTACTCATCTACACTGTTTTTTTATTTTTCCTCATATTCGAGTTATTTTACGCCACTGACTTTGTTTGTCCGTCCATGCTTTTAATAATCCTGTAGTTTCTGAATAGATCTGTATCAAAAAAGTATACGGTTTAGCATTGAACAGAGTAGTGCGTAGTAGTTGAGGCCGGTCGTGGCGCAGTGGCACAAAGTGTGACTGTAAAATCGACGGGTTGTGGGTTCGATCCCCATTGGAAGAGATGAAATATTTACTTAAATTTATATTTACATTTCTTCGCTCTGGTGTCGATGCAAAGCGTGGCGTTGAGTCTTGCCACTTAACACGCAATGCCTCCAGAATTCGGCAGAAAGTGGGGAACGGAGTGTTTTACACTAGGTTCCCTCTGCCTACCCTGCTGTGTGCGGGATACAGTGTGAAGCTGAAAAAATATATATTTAAGGAAACACTTTTGAATCATAGAAAGATCATAAAGCTTTCACCATATTAGGAGACAGGTCTACCGAGAATAGCCATCGAAAGGTTCCGTCATGGCGCCGACAGTGTTTGACTTTTTATTACTGGATAAAACGACGGTTACAGATTCGATTCTCATTCGGGTGAATTGACTATTTTTATATTCTCGTGATTCTTCGAAAATAGAACGGAAAGTGAAGAATATATTGAGTCTAATCAGTTACCTCGTAACTACGTTATAATATTTTTTTCAATAGTTTGAAAGCAACATTCTCCAATTCACAATTTACTAATATCCACTTAATATAATAAATATCGCTGCGTCACCCACAAAGTGCCGTAGAGGCGTAGACTAGTTTCCCACAGTTAGTGTCAACTTTCTCCAAATAAGGTATTAATAGGATTACGACTACACTTTTTACAAGAACATGGCGTGGCATAAATTGACTATCGTTTAAGTCTTAACTAACTTTCCTTGCAAATTTTTCGCAATCAGACCACGTGCGACGTTTATAAACCAAACACGAGTGAAAAGGTAATAGGTTTGTGATTATATCAATGTTAATTTATATTTGTAGTTTCCATTTGGAGGAATTCGAATTTGCATTTAAATTTTTTTTTTTTAAATTTCACGCCGTATTTTGCACATAGCATGGCATAGTGGGTTAGCCTGGGAACCTAGTGTTATGACACTCCGTTCCCATTAAGCCCCTTCCGTTCCTACCTTACTGCCGTATTTTGAAAGCATTGCGTGTTGAGGGGCAGAACTGCCACGTAACTAGTGCGAGAAAGTAAAAATATTAATTATTTCATTTCGTCGAGTAGGAATCGAACCCACAACCTGTCGCGCTTAGAGTTGCAAATTTGTGCCCCTGGCCCACTACAGGCCTCATATAAACTTTAAAAATGTTATATAAACGTTAAATATATACAGAGAAGACTGGTCATTGGCACATCGTCTGTCTATACACGCGACAGTTGTGACTTCGATTTCTCGAAAATTAGGCGGAATGCGGAAAAAGGAGTGTTTTAACATAAGGTTCCCTCTACCTATTCTGCTATATGTGGGATACAGAGGGATGTGCTAGTGTAGGATTTGAGCTCATAATCATCCCATTACATAGATATACTGACTTAATCAAAATATATACAATGGAAAATAATATAAATTTTCTAAGATAGGATGGGATAAGGAAGGATGTTCCTTACGCAAATCTCAATCTGTATCCAATTTTTTTGTAATTAGGGATATCTCAAAAAAGTTGTAATAGAAAGAAAAAGTTTTTGCTTAAAAAAATATTATTAATTCGAAAAAATAAGTGGAACAGAAAATACGAGTTTGTTAGATTTGGTTTAAGAGCTGATGATCGAGCTCAGTGGAGAGTTGGATTTAGGTTTTAATATTAGTAGAGATATTCCCACTACTACTACTAGTTTTAGTGGAGACCTAATTTAATTCACGATTTTGAAAACAAAAAAAAAACAAAATACTATGCGAAACACTAGAAATTATACACAATCACATAGCCCAAGATCCCAGGGTTCCCGAACCTACGTCGTCTTTATTTAGCACTACCTCTGAAAGGACCCCACTTTCAAGTTAGTAAGTACGCATACTCGTACAGTCTTAACTACATATTAGATTATTAATCCTCAAAATTTCACGTTTGCTAAAATGACGTAGGTCTGACGGCCCTGGGATCTCCGTCTAACAACAACATATACAAGGTGAAAGTATAAAAAACAAGGTTTTACTAACACATGACATTTAATTGTTACCCACATCATATAAATTTTTATGTCGATAGTTTATCTAGTAATAACTCAAATGTCTCTATTATCACCGTTCTAACTACGATATAAGTAATGTATGAATAGTCTATCAAAGAAAAACCAAAAGAAATACAACATATAATAATAAGTAAACTAAATATTTTTTCAATATTAAAAACTGACTGACTTCATATTAAATGTGTTTACCTAAATATTGGTTAATGGTTAATAGATTTTTATAATATTAAAATTTTACTTCAATTTCTTTAATTTGGTCCGTTCCCGACTTTACGCGGCGGAACTTAACACCGCGCTTTGTCTTCTTACCATACTGGAGAAATTAAAATAATTGATTCCCGCGAGGTTGAGTCGAGGCCACTATGGTCGCATTTAAAATCAGACGTTCCATTGACGCCACGACGTAAACAATTATGTTTGATTAAAAGAATTAAATAAAAAAAATAATTCTTTTAATTCAGCTTCACGCTGTATCCCGCACACAGCAGGGTAGGCAGAGGGAACCTAGTGTTAAGACACACCGTTCCCTACTTTCCGCCGAGTTCTGGGGGCATTGCGTGTTGAGTGGCGGAACTCAACGCCGCACTTTGCCTCGACACCAGAGCGAAGAAATGAAAATATAAATGTAAGTAAATATTTTATCGCCCCGACTGGGGATCGAACCCACAACCAATTGATTTTACAGTCACAATTTTGTGAAACTGCGCCACGACTGGCCTGTGTTCTGCACTGGCTTGGTATTAAAAGAACATTATGAACAATTCGGAATTCCCTGTTTCAGATGATCCACCACCTTTTACTTCTATTAACAACGGTATCGCTAGTGTCAAGCCATGGCAGACTGCTACATCCTCCGTCCAGAGCGTCGCTGTGGAGGTACGACCCACGAGCGAAGCCAAATTATGATGATTCCGGTCTTAATTGTGGAGGAGTAACTAGGCAGCACGTCCGCAATGGTGGAAAGTAAGTCGTTATGGATATCCTGGTATCCATGGACGTAAGAATAGGTCGGATGGTTCATACCCTGCCAAGAATAGTCTTGTGCCCATCCTGGAAATTTTACTAAAATTGTAATTATACGTAAAATTTAAAAAAACAATCTAGAAAATATTTGTAGATACGCCCATGCCTGCGTCTTTTCTATATAAATTGTTGCTTAAGCTAGCGTTTATATTTCAACGAATGCTCGTTGAATGTTTTAATGAATTTTATTACCTTAACAGAACTTATATATTGGTGTTTTATAATATATTCTTAAAAGAAACATAACACAATTTGCATATATCTGAAAGCGGAATACTAGTAATACCTATATTTAATAAATAAATGATCCACATCCTATATAGAAAGTTGTTTTTAGTCTTAATAAGCTAATTTCGTGACTATATTGTGTGATGTTTTATTCATCAGATCATCATATAAAAGATAATATATTTTTTATTTATTTTACTACCAAAATTTAAAAAAAATGTTTAATTGACAAACGTCATTTAAATTTCAAAGATTGAAAATATTAATAAAATAAAATTTCCAATCTTGATATAGATAAAAGTTGTTTTATACTTACATTGATATTGAAATAACACAGGTGTGGTATATGCGGAGATCCATACGACATGAGGCCGCCTAGACCTCACGAGCTTGGAGGCACATACGGCCAAGGCATCATCGTCGCACGTTACCAATCCGAAGAGTCTTTTGATGTGACAGTCGATATAACCGCATTTCATCAAGGCTACTGGATCTTTAAAATTTGTCCAGACCGTAAATCAACGTCTCAATCATGTTTTGACAAATTTCCTGTAAGAATGGAGAAAGGAGGTCTTAAGTTTTTTCCTCCTAAAGGAGGGAAGTATACTATAAAGTATCGGTTACCTAAAGGCCTGCATTGTGAACATTGTGTTCTCCAGTGGAGGTACATCGCAGGTAACAATTGGGGTGTCTGCAAAAATGGTACTTCAGGAATGGGCTGTGGCGATCAGGAAACTTTTGGTGCCTGTTCTGATATATCTATAAGTTCACCTAATTATATACAAGGTGGTAAAACGCCGATTAATTTAGCGTATACTGGAGATGTTGATCAAGGTAAGGATACATAGAAATAGAAGCGTCTAGATTAATCTAAATTAATTTATAAATATGTTTCTTGGTATAAGGCTCTACGTGTTATTCTAAAGTCTAAACGAATGACCGGCTTGGTCTGCTTGAACCACACTATTACTTTTGCAAATCTGATTTACTGTCGTATTCTCACAACACCAAAGATATAATTTAAAAGACGATATCAAAGTATACATTGAAAACTAAAGTGTTAGAAAAGTCATAAAACATTTATTTTGTAGCGAGTAACGATTGTTAATTATAATGAACTATTAGCCTTGTTTTCTTTTTAATTTTATGCAATCGGGCTCTTTGTTTTTTTACAATCGGTTACAATTTTATTATATGTAGATATAGTTTACATATTATAGCTAATATTAGCCTCTAGAACACATCTACATACAAGAATTAAACACCTTGGTTTACTTGCGTCTTGCACTGCTCATTAGGTGGATAGTTAGATAACAAATTTTGGACACTATAAATGACAAATCTATATCTCGAATAACTTATGTGAGGCCAGTCGTGGCGCAGAGGCACAAAGTGTGACTGTAAAACTGACTGGTTGTGGGTTCGATCCCCACTCGAGGAGATGAAATATTTACTTAAATTTATATTTTCATTTCTTCGCTCTGGTGTCAAGGAAAAGCGCGGCGTTGAGCTCTGCCACTCAACACGCAATGCCTCCAGAATTCGGCAGAAAGTGGGGAACGGAGTGTTTTAACACTAGGTTCTTTCTGCCTACCCTGCAGTGTGCAGCGTGAAGCTGAAAAGAAAAAAAGAATAACTATGTATACAAATATATAATATTCTATTTAGAATTAATGTTTAAGTATTGAGGTGTTTTAATGATATGAAAAACCATTGATGACCAAAGATTACTTTTACTATAGTGAAGCATAAATAAAATTTTATATGATTCTTGGTATTTCAATTTCTAAGTGCAATAGAAAAATATATTAAAGTGTTAAAAAAATGTAAAAGCCTTCATATAAATATTAGATGACAGTAGTAGATTCGAATCCTGACGTGGACAAATCTTCTCGTAAATTAAATAAAATTTCAATAGGTATGTGTGAATTTAATCATCATAGATTCATATTCTCTCATTTTAAGAGCTGACTCACTTGGGTGACGATGTTTTTCTAGAAAGCTCCTATTACTAATATTGTTATAAACTCATTATATATTTACTTTCTCCAGCAAAGTAGGTAATTTTGTTTATATATGTTTTCCAATTATTAAGACATTCAAAAAATAATAATAAAACTTCAATTATTTTTTTCCTTTAAAATATCTACTAATAAAAAATTAATTATTTATTATACTAATAACTTATTCTGTTTTTAAAGTTCTATCATTAAATTCGGAATAGCAGGTATATTTGTGAAATACATATTTGTAAAGTAGCCGTCGTGGCACGGGGGCCCAAGCGTCCGACAGTAAAGGCTACGGTTGTCGGTTCGATACCATTCGAAGGAATGAAATATTTAATATTTTGATTTCCTCGCTCTGATAACAAGGTAAAAGCGGCGTTAAATTCCGCAACACAATGCACAATGTGTCCAGAAAAAGTGCGACGGTAAATTACTTAATAGGAACGGAGTGTCTTAACACTAAGTTGCCTCTGCTATGTGCGGGATACAGTGTGAAGCTAAAAAAATATTTTTAAACTAGAATATGACATTTCGCAGTCGTTTTTAATAAATAAAAAGAAAAAATATAATATTAAAATATTATATTTTTAAATAGAACAAAAAAATACATTTCTTTAATTTTTCCGAAAGACAGTGCTTTACCAAGAAACATTATCGTGCGTTTCAATCATGATCTAAAACTAACGATCTAACAACTATGTTACAAATGGCTGTGTTTATATATTTAGATAAGAACATTTTTAAGGGACGCTTAGAAATGTGGAATTACTAGTATTTGAGGCCAGTCGTGGTGCAGCGGCACAAGCGTGTGACTGTAAGCGCGACAGACTGTGGGTTTGATTCAGATTTCTCAGTCTGGTAACGAGGCAGGCTGGAACGCGAACGGCGTTGAGTACTGCTACTCAACATACAATGCTTCTAAAATTTGGAGGATAGTGGGAAACTAAGTGTCTTAACGCTGTTTCCCCAGATTCCCTCTGCCTACCCGAAGTGAAGTTAAAATAAAAACAAACAAAACTAGAATTTGAAGAAAGTTTAATTAAAAACATGTACATGTAATAATCAAGTTATCTTAAAAACATTAATTATCTACCATATTTTGTTATCAGAAAATGAAAAATTATAATTATACATATAGTACAGTAAAAACTCTAAAAAAAAATTTAAGCCACTCAGAGATGTCAATTAGCGTTTAATCGGCGTTAATTTGGTACAAAATATATGTATCATTGCAGGCTAAAATTCGTCATTACAACGAATGACAAATATTGAGAAAGTTTTTGTTTTCATAATACTTTTCTATGTTCTTCATACTTAAGTTTATAATATAAACATATTGAAAATAAATTGTGAAGTAAACAAAATTTTTCATTTTAATAATTTAAAAAAGTTATATCACAAAGAATCTACGACGCTGTACATATACCTATTTTATATGGATAAGGCGGCTGAAGGGTGCAGGTGCGGGTTCTTATCCTGCTTCATTATTTTCTATATACTGAATGTCAAAATCAATCCAATTCAAAATATACATATATTATTCGACTTCTTTTGCAAGCATTTTGAATCGTCGTATGAATAAAAAGCTCAGAAGGCATGCTGAAAAGGGCCAATAAAAAATATAAAATAATTATTTTCTTTTTAAATAACAAATGAACACATTAACACGCCTTTTAAACAGAGCAAGAAAATATAAAAAAAGCATTTTCTTTTCTACTTATTTTTTCTGTATTGTCTATATACGAACAATATACAAAAAAAACCAAAACATTTTTTTTTCGTTTTGTATGGAGTTGGTCAATATTTAAATTAACTTTTGTATTTTCCAGATCTATTGGACCTTCTTCGAAAAATGACCAAAAAGACGGTACCCAAGAAACATTCTGGTATGACTAATAAACATAAAAAGAAAAAGAAAAACAGTAGAAAGCCAAGGGATAGGCAGAATAAACACTCAAAAAGGAAAAAGGTTAGTATGTTTAAAAAAAAATATTGGATGAAATATTGTATATGTACAACGTGAACATAAAGTACGGCCGATGAGTTTTGGAGTTAGGCCTTTTGAAATTTTGCGCATTGTTCGTTTGGGAATAAAATAATCAAAAGTAAGAAAAAAATCCTTAAACCAAATTTGCGCAGCCATATACAGGAACCTTCAGTGCGGCCACGACTCGTCGACCGTGCTGTACAATTGGACATATTCTGTTAATTTATCCCAGAATCAATATTTTTAATTAAAATTAATATTTCTTACGTTACGTTTTCTAAATAAGTATTAATATTTCTTATTATTTTTAAAATTTAAGAAATATTGGTTTAATAACTAATGTTGCAAGATATAAAACAACAAGTTTTATGAAATTTTTCGTTAAAAATGCAGATTGAAATCCTAATTTCCTAATTACCTTATATAACTGATGTAATTTATTTGCATATGTTTTTTCTTTTTTCAGTTCGCTTTCTGGAGATGAATATAGTGAAATAGTTTTAAATAAGGATAAAATATTTAAATAGTTATAATTTAATACAAAATAAAGAACAACGACTTGTTTCATTTATTTATTATCTTTATTTACATAATCGTGATATCTAACCATTGCTGCGTTAAAAAAGTACAGTCACGGGTCAATAATCGTATTTATGTCAAAAAGCAGTTTCACTGTAGTTCCCACATACTTTAAACACACAACACTTTTGGCCAAATTTTCAGGATACTACACATCGAGTGGCGTTACTAAACACCGCTCTTCGGCGAAGCAAACAATTAAATATAAACATTTCACCGTGTGGAAATCGAACCCACAACTATCACGTTTATTGCTACTCGCTTGTGCCCCTTTCACCATGAAGGCGTCGTTAGTTAATATATTTTATCAAATATCTATTAAGAAATAAATTTCAATTCAGATGTTTAGAACTCAATATCTGCAGTACTTATTGACTATGACTGTACTTTTACCAAAACGTGTTTAAATTACATGA
Source organism: Heliconius erato demophoon (assembly GCA_018249695.1). Taxonomy (NCBI): domain Eukaryota; kingdom Metazoa; phylum Arthropoda; class Insecta; order Lepidoptera; family Nymphalidae; genus Heliconius; species Heliconius erato. Next base: position 863 of record DWQW01003624.1, on the reverse strand, counting down.
AATTAGGTATGGCTCTATTAAAATACATATTATCGAAGGGAAACTCGATCCCATAACAGAGAATGCTTAAAAACTTACATACATACGGACATATAACAATGTAATATAGTAATATGTAGTTGATATTTGTAAAACTGTACGCTGTTAGTCACAAAAACAGAGTTTTTGCTTTTTTTAAGGAATACTTAATTGAATATAAACATAATGATAAAAGCAAAGGAAAACACTAAGCATTTAAAAAAGAACTTTAGGAACCAGAGTTAAAAATGAAAATTACTTATATAGCAAGTGTAAACTTTTTGTATATAGTTTAATAATATATGGTTTTTTTTGAGCCATAAAAACTCTACAGGAATATTTCTGCTATCGAAACTCGCTGCTTTACCTTTTAATAATGTTTAAAAAACAAAACAAATAAATAAAAAAATGGGTTTATATTTTATTTAATAAGCAATATACGTACATACATAAGATATTATTTTATACCTACATACAACTCAGAATTTCATAAATAAATAAATTGAATAAGAAGAAAAAAAAAACGAACGTAATTTTTAACGTGGTAAAAATTAGCACAAACATCAAAAATATATTACCATTTAAAAGTTAACAAACACCTCATAAGCATGAACACAGCCAACTAATTTTTATTTTATCTACATAATGTCTAATCACAACTACTTTATTTATCGTCTAAGTGCAGTACGGTCGACGAGTCGGGGCCACCTAAAATGCAATTTTCCGAAATCGAGCGCATTAGTTACTCCAGAAACAAATAATCAAATATTGATAAAATCCTATAACAATTCTGCCCAGTCATCTACACCTAACTTCAAAGCGGCCACAACTCGTTGACCGCACTT
>DWQW01003623.1:0-22098 GCA_018249695.1 Heliconius erato demophoon | reverse complement strand
TACTTCCCTCTGAGATATGAGGATCGTCCAATGCTCGTATATTATTTAAAGTATCGGTAGACGCCACACACGACGCTACCGTATAAGACGCGTGGAAATGAATAGTTCACTTAGGGTTCCTATCTAGCAACTAACAAGTATGTTTGTTTGTGGAAACTGTATAATCATTTTACTGTAATTTTATGTTATGGATTTATTTTTTCATTTATCATTTATTTAGTATTTTTTTATTTATTTTTAATTGTCAAGAGTATACTAGAGAAAGTGAAAAAGAAAATAATACTTATTTAGATATTTAAAATGGCAAGGCAAAAAAACTGCTTTTCCATATCTAGGCGTATGCTATTTTATTGTATTTTTTTACTTCACGCTGTATCCTGCATACGGCAGAAGTAGGCAGTTGAATCAACACTCGGTTAAGAAGGTTAGTGGAACTCAATGCCGCGCTTTGTCTCGTTACCAGAGTGAGAAAATAAAAATATTAAATATTGCATTTCCCCAAATAGGATTCGACTCCACAGACGTGTTTTACAGTCTCACATTCGTGTCCCTGCGCCTCTACGACCTCGCCTATGTTTTTATAGATATCATATTGTACTAATGAAGCTTTTATTTAAACCAACTTTAAATCAACGTCCAATTACAAATATCGTTAATTTTTTATGTTGAAATTCCTAAATTTTTACAAAATAAATTAATTTTATGCACTGGCACAATACCTTATACTACATCTATTATAACTCTATATAACTCAAATTAGACAAAAAACTACCGTCATCACATCAACTTATTATTTAAATGACTCGATTTGGATAACTTAACTCCGTGGTTGGACTAAGATCCTTAAACGTTAGAAGCACTAAAGTATCACCAAAACGGGTCAAGCCCGTGACCTCGGAAGCGGAACCACCCACACCACGTCACGAGCTCACAATCAAAATCATCTTAATTATAAGCGTGTCGATTATCATCTCAAGTATACCTTAAAAGGTCTATAAAGAGTCTCTAAGTGTACGCAATTTATTCGAGATTACCGCTGCCCGTCCGAGTTATGTCACGACTCGCTTACGCTGAACAGACACTTCTGTTTTGCTTAGGATGGCTACAGTCTTCATATTAATCACGCTTCACGCTGTATCCCGCACACAGCAGGGTGAGCAGGGAACCTAGTGTTAAGACACTCCGTTCCCCACTTTCTGTCAAATTCTGGAGGCATTGCGTGTTGAGTGGCAAAACTCAACGCCGCGCTTTGCCTCGAGACCAGAGCGAAGAAATGGAAATATAAATTTAAGTAAATATTTCATTTCCTCGAGTGGGGAGATCGAATCCACAACCAGTTGGTTTTACAGTCACACTTTGTGCCCCTGCGTTGCGGCTGGCCTCTATTATGCTATTATTTTTTTTTAACATAATAAAATTTATTCATCCTATATAAAATATACAGAAAAATATTATCAACGCCATTTATGTTCTCGTTTATTACAAATTTAATGTAAATAAAAAGATATTATTGTAATAGTCTGCAGTCGCCCTAAGCCTGGATTTGCAGCACGTGCTGTGGATTTCATAATCACGATTCAGGTTTCTTTGTTAATACTAACAACAATAATATATAAAGTACTTATCTTGTTAAAATTAAGTTCAAAAATGATAATCATATTTAATTGTGATATCAATAAATATGATAATATATAATATACGAGATATTTACATCCTAGTTTCTGTTATCTGTTACGATTAATTATTGTTTTTATTATATACGGAACTACTAAAGGTTTATATAATATAGAAATGCTGATCTGACGAGCTTCACGCTGTATCACGCAAATGCAGGGTAGATCCTCTGTCTTACCCTGCTATTTGCGCTAGGTTCCCTCTGGAACCTAGAGTTAAGACACTCCGCTTTCCACTGAATGGAATTTTGGGGCCACACCCTTGTGCTCCTGCGTCACGACTGCCTACTCTAATACCAATATTTATATAATTATACAGTAAAAGCTTTTATACAACAAAGTTCAATTATAAGCTTATATTAAATAAATTTATACATGTAATACTATCAATATTTGCATCTTAAAAAGATTAATATTATAGATATCATACATTGCTGAAATACAAGGCAGTACACTATAAACATAATTTAATATTCAAGTATAAAGAACCTTATATTTATATGATAATCCTGTCCTTGAATACGTCTGTATAAGTAAGATCGATTAAGTTAAAGATTGTAATAATTGAATTTAATAATATCGATATTATCACTGATGGGCTTATTCATTTTTTTACTTTTATATTTATGGTATTGGTGTTAAACCATATGAGGTAAATATAAATATGAGAGAACCTACTCACATCTTTAATATTTTAAATCTTAGAGATGCTTGTTAAATAAATGTTAGTTGATAGCATCGTTGATAACATTCGATATATTTGACGAAATTTATGAGACTCCTTTCATTCAAGGCACAGTGTCTTTGAAATGGCGGTAATTATCTGTGCATTTAACGAAGTGAAGAACATGAAGAAGAAAGGTATAAACTTAATTAAATAACTCTGTATTAATTTTAGATTAACGCATCAATATATAAAATATGGACATCAATAATCCATATCTTGAAAAAGAGTAACGAATGCGAACGAGGCCATTCGTGGCGCAGGGGCGGGCACAAAGTGTGTGTAAAACCGACTGGTTGTGGGTTCGATCCCCACTCGAAGAGATAAAATATTTACTTAAATTTATATTTCCCTTTCCTTGCTTCGGTGTGGAGGAAAAGCGCGGCGTTGAGTTCTGCCACTCAACACGCAATGCCTCCAGAATTCGGCAGAAAGTGGGGAACGGAGTGTCTTAACACTAGGTTCCCTCTGCCTACCCTGCTGTGAGCGGGATACAGCGTGAAGTAGTTTTTTTTTTATTTACAAATAAAATATGGACGCCAATACTCCATATCTTGAAAAAGAGTAACCGATATGGTAAACGAAACATTTATACAAGTTCGTGTCGTGTAATTTAGGTAACCAGCTGCAAACTAAAACCAAGTTGAACCAAGATGGTCAACATATTATCAAAACTATTCAACTTAACTGCAGACCGGGAGCAGCTGTAATTGTTACTTACCACAGATAAGGTAAATAGCTCATACAATTGTTGCAATGGGTGGTTCAAAGCCTTTTTTGTTGAGGAAGTGCTATCTAACGGAGAATAGCCGCTAGCCGCACTTACATAGTGGGTATTGGTGGTTTGTGTTTCTTGTTTAATTTAATAAATATTTACTGGTTTACACCTGAAGTACTTGTAATGTAAAATAAGTAAATCTTTTTTGCTATTTAAGTGATGTTTCGTTTTTTTTTATATATTATACATATAATAGAGAGGCCAAGCGTGGCGTATGGGCACAAGTATATGACTGTAAATGCGGCAGGTTGTGAGTTCGGTTCCCAATCGAGAATTCGGCATTGGATTCCGCCATTCTGCACGCAATAATTTCAGAATTCTAGGAAAAATGTGGAACGGAGTGACTTAGCATTAGGTTCCCTCTGCCTACCCTACTACATGTGGGATGCAGTGTCAACCTGAAAATAAAAAGAGAAGAAATAATATAGATATATGATTTAATTTTTCTTAACAACTTTTAATGTGTCAAATTACCAAGTAATATGTCAAAGAGCAGCGTTATCTACTCAAGTACGAGTAGATTAGGGTTATACATGCACTTTTATATTTTTAGTAATATTTATGTTCAAATTTCAAATATAACAACGTTGTGTAGGAATGCTGATACTGCCCCTAAACGCTATTTGGTGGATCTGTAAAGATCTAAATAGGTATATTGCGATACTGCTCTACACCACTCAAGACGAAAAGTTTTTGGACAGCCAAAATAATAAGAACAGAGGAATAATATAACAAAAATTCTCTTTTATTTCTTCTATTTAGTGGTAGCACTACGGCACAGCGTCTGACTATAAACATAACTGCTCAGACTTGTTCTGTCGCTTTGATTGTACCTAAGTGGATGAAATGTGGCGTCGAGTTCCACACAACAAAATATCTAGAATTTTTGACACAAACTGGCGAAAGGAGCATCTTAATACTTCGTTCTTTAATCGCAGGTCCCCTCTGCCTACATTGACATATACGGAACACATCATAAATATAAAAAATAATCTCTGACAACCCTACAAAACGCAATAGAAGAGAAGTGAATGAATAAAACATGCATATAACAAATAACTTATTATACGTGGGTCTTATTTAAATGTTTGTATGTTAACATTTCTTACGACACTGTACTTAACACTGTAATGAAATTAGCATAGAAATCTATCTAATTGGACTTCTACTCACTTTTATAGGGAACGCATCTAATAAAGAGATTATCGGACTACGCCCGCCGCAACTTAATGCGTTATTATAGAAATTATCTTTTCCTTATTTAATTCTGGAAGTTATGGTCACTGTGGTCGCATTTAAGACTGTGACTGTGATTGCTTATTTGATTTTTGTTCGGCGTTTTTTTTAATCAGTTTCATGCTGTATCAAATCACTCCTGTAGTAAGGTAGGCAGAGGGAGAGTAGTGTTAAACTCCACTGTCATTTTTCCACTGAATTCTGGTGGCTCGCATGTTAAGTTGCGGAACACAACTCCACCCTTTGCCTCGACAACAGAGCGAAGAAATTAAAATATTTAGTAAATGAAATATTCATTTCCTCGAGTGCAGGGGAAAAATTCCTCGAGTGGGAATCGAACCCACAATCTGCCTTATTTATAGTCACACGTTTGTGCGCCTGCACCACGATAAGTCTTAAATTAATATATATTATTTTTTTTAAAGTTCGAATTTAATAAAAAAAATATTTTGCCAAAAAAACACAATGGCTGCAGCTATATTTATACAGCTGCTGCTAATTGCACTGCTGGCTATATATATACGGCTATATATATACAGCTGCTGCTAATTGCACTGCTGGCTGACTTAAGAAAGACTATAATCATTGATTCCGAGAGGTTAAAGTTAAAGTATTTCTGATAACTGTCGTTGAGTTCCGCCACTCACAGACAACACGCAATGCCTCGAGATTTCGGCGAAAAGTGGAGAACGGAGTGTCTTAACACTCGGTTCCCTCTGCCTACCCTGCTATGTACGGGATGCTGCGTGAAGCTGAAGAACACAAAAAAGAAGAAGAAGCTAGCAATATAATTAGAAATTAGCAATTTACCAAAATTTATAATTAAACATTAATACCAGCCATCGATGTATCCACGAACGGCATACTATTAAATGTTTATAACGCAAGGAGGTCAAAGCGCGTCACGATCTTGACCACGCCGGTCCGTTTTGGATGCACTTGTGTTGCCATAAAACTGTCACTGATAACCAAAACTGTGTGCTAATGCGACATAAGTACCGCCGCTGCTAACGTTACTGCGGGTGTGGAGTTCGATTTTGATTTGGTAGTTGAAATATGAATTAATTATTGATTTGTTTTTAGGTTCGCGCTGTATCCCGACTGTAGCAAGGTAAGTGGGAGTTTAGTGTTAAGACATTTCGGTCCCCACTTTATGAATTTTAAAGATGTTGCGTGTTTGAGTAGCGGAACTCAACGCCAGAGCGAGAAAAAAGTATAAAATATTTCATTTCTTCGAGTGGAATTTGAACCCACAACCTGTCGCGTTTACAGTCATGCGTTTGTGATCCTGAGCCATTTCTGGAATATTATTGATTTATTTGTTAATATATTAATTAAGTAATAGTGTAAATATAATAGTTATAGTATGATGATCTCGACTGTTGAAAAGGGTTACATTTAAATTTAAAAAAAAATTAGGGCCTCAAATATATCAACTCTTCTTTATTCTTGATTGAAAGAGATGCATATTTTACGCCTTACATACCCTATTTATTTTCCTCCCTATTTTTAGGGTTCCCTATCTCAAAACGAAGAACCGGAACCCTTATAAAATCACTTTCGTCTGCCGTCTGTCAAGATATATATAGAAATATACCCTTACAGCTCATAAAAAATCAAGCAACTCAAAAAGTCAGCGCTATGAAAAGATAGGAGCGTTTATGCATCGGTTTTGCTGGATTTTGTATGGAACTCATGGCATAGTCGAAACCTATAGGGTATTTTCCTTAAATCTACAGTTATGAAACTTGGCAAGAAATGAGCACTTGCAGTGTAAATTAAGGAAAAATTCAAAAAGTGAATGTGTATAAATATTTCATAGAAAAAAATCATAACAAGCTTATAATTATAGTTAATTTCATACAAAATGAATGCATACGTCCGCAAATTTAAGTTTGCCTACTTTTGTGTACTTCCCTTTGGCATACAAATCTGAAATTGGTCGGTAGCCCTCTAAAAATGTTTAACTTCTTAAAAAGTATTATTTACTTCAGCTTCACACTGCATCCCGTACACAGCAGGGTACGCAGATGGAGCCTTGTGTTAAGACACTCCGTTCACCACTTTCCACCAAATTTATGAAGCATTGCGTGTTGAAATAAATGCTGGGCTTCTTGCCTTGGTGCCAGAGCGAAGAAATGAAAATAAATAATAGTTAATTCCGTCAAGTGGGAATCGAACTCTCAACCGTCGCGTTACAGTCATATCCTTGTGCTCCTGGAGCACAACGGCCTCATTCTCATATTTACTTAACAAATTTAATTACACATAACACAATATCAAACAACCAGCCCCTTTTTTTAATATAAATTTAAAGTCAAATTAGAGTTAAATCGTATCATCCCACACGTTCGACGCGCTCACGACTGTCGCGGGGCACGATAAGAGCGATATTAGGAGCACGCGGCTATCCTGATCCACGAGAGCTATAATTCCTCCATAATAAACTTTATCGGTTCTCTTATTAAATAACATATCGTATATGAGATCTGTGGAACTTCAATTAGTTTAAATTATTTGTTAAATTTGTGTTGGCAACTAAGAACGTTGACGTTTTTTCAGCTTCACACTGTGTACTGTAACCAGAGGGAGACTAGTGTTAAGACATTTCGTTCCCATCTTTCGCTGAATTCTGGAAGCATTGTGTCTTGAGTGGTGGAACTCAACGCCGCGTTTTGCCTCTACACCAGAGCGAAGAAAATGAAAATATTGCGTTTCGTTGAATGGAGATCTGAAATTTACTATTTTGGCAAAGATATTTTTGCCAAAGATTTTTTTGCCAAAGATAAATCTTCAAAAGCCCTCCTGGCTTTTGAAGATTTATAACTTAACTTAACTTAACTTAGCTTCACGCTTTATCCCTTGCGGGGTAGCCAGAGAGAACGGAGCGCCAAACGCTACGGTCTCTACATACCTCTTTCGCCTCGTCCACTGTCATCAACTTCTTCATACATGCCCTACTTGAAGATTTCTCTTTGGCAAAAAACGATTCCAAATTGCAATTTTGATTGTACAGTAATAAATTGTGGACATATGTAATGCTTCAAATTAATTAAAATATATTTTTTTAACCCTACCTCAACATGCAGGTTATACAGCTTTTATGACTTATTACTTATTCACTTCCTTCACAAGTTGATAAAGTCATTATTAATAAAAGAAAAGAAACTTATATTCGGGTGCAACACAAAAAAAGAACAGTAAAACGGAATTAATTATTAAATAAATTTAACTAGATAATTAAAAAAATTATATACATATATATATCAGCTTCACGCTGTATCCCGCACACAGCAGGGTAGGCTGGGGGAACCTAGTGTTATGACACTCCGTTCCCCACTTTCTGCGGATTTGTGGAGGCATTGCGTGTTGAGTGGCACAACTCAACGCCGCGCTTAACCTCGACACCAGAGCGAAGAAATGGAAATATAAATTTAAGTAAATATTTCATCTGCTCGAGTGGGGATCGAACCCACAACCAGTGGGTTTAACTAGATGGTAAAAAATATATATCATATTACCGTTAACATCGACTAAACCATAATATTACCAACACATATTGAACATATGTATTCACAAATTAAAATTCCATTCACACTATTGTATTCAACCTTACTTTGTACTAGTAATTGTGTTTATCGGTTGTCACATTGTCCAGAGTCCATTAGGTAATAAAAACAACGATTACAGTATATCAGAGGTTAATAAAAAAATGAATAATTATAAAGTTTTATTACCTTTAATTATAGCATGCACTGGTTGAAGCTGTCTTTCGATAATTACGTTTAACAAATTGCAAAAACCAGAACAGTCATACAAAATATTTTATATATTCTAATAAGAGTCTAATTAATTTAGGTTTAAAGTTGCTATGGATGCAGTGATACGGGTAGTCTATTAAAAATAGCTTAAAATTATCTGTGTAGAGCAGGGGCTCCCAACTTTTTCTTGATCAAGGACCACTTTTACATCATTCTTGGTAGCAGGGACCACCATGTATCATGGTATTATAAAAATTAACTGTGATAATCAAACAGAAACTTCCCTTCACCATTTCCAGTCATAAAATTTAAAACATTCGCGGACTATATTTAGGCTTCTGCGGACCACTGGTGATCCGCGGACCACTAGTTGAGAACCAGTGGTGTAGAGTAATAAAAGTGAATGTTGCATTTTAATAGAGATGTTGTTGTATAAATATATGTTAATGTTTTTTGATTGTGATTATTTGTTATTTATGATCGTGGTTTGAGTTTTAGATGACTGGTGTGTGGACGCGTGCTTGTAACTGTTATGTAATTTGTTTTAATATCTATCTCTATATATAATAAAACAGTAAAAATATTTTGTCTGTACATTTAGTAATTTTGACTAAAATGGATAGAGGGACACTTACAAAGAATAATAGAAAGCAAAAATATTTTTTTTTAATTTCTTGTCTGTCTGTCTGTCTTTCTGTATGTATGGTCACGTTAATCTTTGAAAGTACTGAAACGATTTACCTAAAAGTTTCACCAATTGCTTTGTTTCAACTCAACTTAACATTTAAAGAACATTTGTTTCATCAAAATTATTTAATAAAAAAAAAGTTATCGTCATTTGAATGAACTCAAGGCATTAGTTTGCCTGCGAATGTTATATAGCAATCTCGCTGGTAAGATTCCTGGCTAAAGAATGACATTCGAAACGTCTTGGTTATATGACTGTTGATAAGAATGTATATTTTTAAAGCACTATTGTTCAGAGTACAAACAATAAAGTAAACAAAATTGAATGTTACTGGAGGTTAAGTAACAGTTAAGTTTAAGTCGTAATTAATTCAACACATAGATAAAGACCGATTTGATCTTCAAAGGAATATTAAGTAAATACATAGATTCTTCGGTTCGTTCGTTCGTTTGAAATAAATCTATATAAAACGCTTAAAAACAGCTTTTCTACGTGCACTCTGTAATAACTACATATTTACCATTTCTACATTTAGCCAATAATGTATGTAACTAATTTAAAAACTGTACAGGAGTTAATATGCAATCATTACAGTTATTTTACAAAGAATATTTAAATTAATAATTTAACATTTAAGACTGTTTCTGAAAGAGTAAATTAAATTATTCACTGACATCAGCCCATTTAACAGAGTTTTAAAATTATGATGAGACGTATATTACATAGGTAAAATGTTGCAAAAATGTATACGTATAAGAAATAATTAGCTTTATGTATATTTTTATAAATATCAAATATCAATATTGGTCGTATTTTTAAATCAAAACAATCAAAAGTCCTTATAGAAATTACGATAGTGTAGTAAAAAAATCGTATTAGATTATTACATATTAAAGTAATAAAAAAACATATTAGAAGTCGTTATAGTTGTCAATCAATTCTGTTTATTAAATCAATAATCATGTGGTTTAAGCGGGCGAAGCCGCGGGCGAGCCGCTAGTAATATATCATTTTAAACTTCGTGCTGTGTCACGCACATAGCAGGGTTGGCAGAGGGAGGGAACGTGGGGAACCTAAAGTTATGCCATTTAGTAATTTCCGTTTCCCAATTTTCGGCGAGTTTTTGCGGCCTTGCATGTTGAGTGGCGGAACTCAACGCTACATTATACCTCTAGTAGGAATGGAACCCACATCCTGCGCTTACTGATGCGCACTTATGCTCCAGCGTCACGACTGGCCTCTTTTCTGTTGGTGTTAATGAATAATATTTAACTTTATACAAGTTTTTATTTAATGCTAAACCTTAAATTTTCCTTTTACAAAATGTGATCTGAGTAAACTGATTAAAATCTCTTACTTACCATAGACAACTTTAAAAACTTTTAATAATTTTAGAAATAAACATCGGACAAGCTCGAGTCAGATTCGCGCACCGAGCTAACTAGCGGTTTTAATACCAAATTTTGGCCTCCTTTTAGGGCTATTAAAAAACTAAGCTAAACTAGCTTCACGCTGTGTCCGAAGCGAGGTATTCAGTCAGAACAGAGCGCCAAACGCTACGGTCTCTGCATACCTCTTTCGTTTCGTCCACTGTCATCAACCTCTTCATACATGCACTTTGGGAAGTCCTTATGCTTTTTACGTGACTTTCCTCCAGTATCATTGATGCTCTGCTGTCGAAGGTCAACCGAGGTCTCCTCCTACCTCTCTTACCGCTCACTTTTCCGTCATAAATCTTTTTTGCTATTCTTTCATCACTCATTTGTTCGACGTGCCCAAACCAGCTAAGCACGTTTTTCTTTATTCTCACCGTGACATCCTCGCCAGTACCTACCATTCTGTGTATCTCTTTATTCACAAGCGAATTCAATCAGCTTAGCTGACTCCGCATATCCTACAAAGAGATCGCTTCTCTACAGCATTCATCTGTTTTTCATTCTTCTTCTGTAATATCCATGTTTCGCAGCCGTATAACAGCTTCGGTACCAACACTGCATTGTGTACGACCAAACGTGCAGCTGTGCTAATGTTTTCAGCAAATCATTGTATATGTTTTGAATTTCAACTTGATATCCGCAAGTGTTCCTGAGATAAAGACTCTTGACAGACAGACGGCCAATATAGTATCTTATAAGAGTGTAATCTTTTTTTTTTAAAAGGGGTATCTCTCACACAGCAGAGTAGGCAGAAGGAATTAGTGATAAGGCACTCCGTTCTCCACTTACTGCCGAGTTCTGGAGGCATTTCATGTTTAATTTCGTGGGCGGAACTCAACGCCGCGCGCTTGACTTTACACCAGAGCGAAGAAATGAAAATATAAATTTAAATAAATATTTCATCTCCTCGAGTGGGGATCGAACCCACAATCAGTCGATTTTACAGTCACACTTTGTGCCCCAGCGCCACTGTAGGCCTCACATATGAACACATATATATATATATATATATATATATATATATATATATATATATATATATATATATATATATATATATATAAATATATATATATATATATATATATATATATATATATATCAGTTAATCGAGTTTTCAATTTCAAATAAGTTTGTGAAATCGGTAAATTTTATTGACATATTGAAATAACTGAACGTTTTACGATTTCAATGACATGACTTTCTTGTTTTATTTTACTATTGTAGCATTTTCAATTTTAGAAAGTGAGAAAATTTGTTGTTATGGGATACGTGAGTATTTGTTTGTTTTATAACGTTTAAATATTTTTACGTTTGACTTATTAAAAATATATTGAGGTCAGTCGTGGCGCAGGGGTACAAAGTGTGACTGCAAAACCGACTGGTTGTGGGTTCGATACCCTTTCGAGGAGATTAAATGTTTACTTAAATTTATATTTCCATTTCTTCGCTCTGGTGTCGAGGACAAGCGCGGGGTTGAGTTCTGTCACTCAACACGCAATGCCTCCAGACTTCGACAGAAAGTGGGGAACAGGAGTGTCTTAACACTAGGTTCCCTCTGCCTACCCTGCAGTGTGCAGGATACAGCGTGAAGCTGATTTATTTGATATATAATACTTTTCAATATTGCATATTGTTTCCCATTTTTTATATTAAACAAATTTGCAAGTCTAAAATAATTTATGTAAGTCACATATCTAGGTATAAGGTAATAAAACATTCATTTCAATTAATATAAAAAATATAATTTGTATATTTTAAGGTAACAAGGCCATACCACAAGAAGTACCGAATTTCGATATGTATTTAAGACCATTAAAAAAATTGTTAGGTATGTATAACCTTTTTTTTTCAACTTAACTCAATATCATTTACAGCGGAGTAGGCAAAGGGAAATATACGTGTTAAAAACTGCGTTCTGCTCTGTGTATTTAGTGGCGGAACTCAACACCTCTTTTGTTTTACCAGAGCAGTGAAATGCAGCACAACCATCGCACTCTAATGATGACCTCAAAATACACAAATATGGCAGATATCTAAAATATTTCTATCAATTTTCATTTATTTAGCACAATGGCTTGTCGAATTTTTGGCTTTTTTTTCAAGAGTTGACGAACGACTCAATGGATATCACATACATACGCTCTAAATGATGGATGCAACATTACAATGTAATATCCTTGCTGTAAGAGTTCCTTTATTTCACTTTAGCGTCACGCTGTATCCCGGACACAGCAGGGTAAGCAGAGGGAACCTAGTGCTACCCCTCTAAGTTGAATCTCATAACCATTACTTAATTAGTTTATATATAAATATATATATATATATATATATATATATATATATATATATATATATATATATATATATATATATATATATATATATATATATATATATATATATATATATATATATTATTTACATAAAATAAGATATTTTTCCTACTATACTTTCAGGTGTCTTCCCAAATCATGAAATTGAAGTGCAATTTGAGGTAACTCAGTCAAATGCCGATAGCCAGGAAACCAGAAACTTTTATAAAAATCACGCACGTTTGTATTATTTTTTTAGTAAACGATATTATTTAACATATTTCTTCATATTTTTTATATTTATTTGAAATATTCAAATTTATAACTTATATTCACCTTCAGACTAGTTATTTACTCGATCTGAAGTAAAAAAACGCGACATACAATTATTTATTGACCTTTTATTTATATTTATAAATAACTGTATGTAATATTAGTTATCAATTTTATTATATAATTATTGTAAATCGTGAATATTCATATATTTTGAAAGTAAGTTCCGCTATGGTAGAGCTGTTAAAAATCAGCTGAGGCTGGTATAAGTTATCCAATTAAATCCGTTTTTGCTGATAACAAAAGTGTTCCTATATTTCGATTTATTGCAATGCATTCACAATTTCAATAGTAATTTTACAATATATTTTTGCTGAAAAAATACTTGTATTAAATTACATTACATTAAATTTTTTATAACAAGCGGCCACATTTTATTATACTAATTTAAATACAAAATAGGGCGTCGTCGTGGCTCAGGGGCAAAAGAGTGACACTGTAACGAGAAGGTTGTGGGTTCGATCCCCACTCGAGGTAATGAAATATTATTTCTTGATATTTTGGTTTCTTAACTCTGGAACCAAGCCACTAGAACTAGTTCCCTCTGCCTAATCTGCTGCAAACAGCATACAGCTAAAAAAATTAAAAATCTCTCTATTTATATTGCTATTTAGAGATAATTTTAAAAATATATATTGTACAACTACGATTAGTATTAATTTTTTATAGAACATTACAAAATGGTGAGGCTTTTCGGATATGGAAATATAGGGAAATATCTGTTTGAAAATATTTATTAACCACTCAATATAACATATATATTTATTACTTTAATTTACAGTAAGGACTAAAAACGAAACAGGTAAGTTTTTATATTTAATTTCCTAAAATAAAATTTCCTGTAATAAAACTATTTTAGTAACATTATTTTTAGTATTATATAAATATTATATAATTAAGGCCGTCGTGATTCAGGGGTACAAGTGTGTATGTGTGTGCATATAAAGGCAACGGTTGTGGATTCATTTCCCACTCAGGGTTATGAAACATTTAATATTTTCATTTGCCTCGCTTTGGTGTAGAGGTAAAGTGCGGCTTGAATTCTGCCACTCAACACGCAATGCCTCCAGAATTCGCCGGAAAGTAGGAAGTAGAGTGTTTCAACACTAAAAATTAAAATTTACGGTCAAAAATATTTATGGCGAATACCTATGTTTCTTAGGTACAGTATCTCTTTAGACGTGAAAAAAATATATTAGTTGCTTCATTCGAAGATATATTATATACATATCTTTTAATGAAGCAAATCATATAATAATTAATAAAAAAACAAAATATATATTATATATTTTACTTAAGTTACAGTCAAGACTACTAAAAAACCTACTACGAAACCAAGTTCAACTACAACACAACGGTCTACTACAACAGTTGGTATGGTAACTCTAATAATATTTCTTTATATGTAAGCTCTACAATAAGCTTTTTTTATATATTATAAGGAGATCCGTACCTCGAAAGAGAACGGACCAGGTCCAGGTCCAAGACCTCCCTGATCGGTTTCCAAGAGGCGCAGGTTAGAGTCCCGCTACGTTCTATTTTTTTTACGTTTTCTAAATAAGTACTTCTTAGATGCTTATTTAATATTTGATCAAAATGTTCAAAATGGGAGTCTATTTCACTTTCATGTTATAAGCCAAAATGTTATATCTAAACAGGTAAAGGGAATGTTGTCTATTTGGAAGACTTGAAAAAAGCATTTGAGAATTTAGAAAAGAAGCTTAACGTGACGGGTAAGTATTTAAAAATTACTAATAATTATTTTAAGAATAATAATAAGCTTTATGAATATTTTCTTTTTACTTGCTTTATCCCGTATTTTCTGCCACTTTTCTCCCAAATTCAAAGTTTCTTCGTGAGTGTTCAAAATTTAACACCGAACTTTTTTACCACAAGAAAGTGAAAATATTTCATTTCCCCAATACATTGTAAGTCCAGACGATCTATCTGCAGACTATGCTATAGAAATAATCAAATTTTGCTAAATAAAAAAGTTTAAAATAAAAAATATTTTCTTAATTAATAAAAAAATATCTGCAATAATTGTTAACCTTCATTAAATTTATTTAATTAAATGTTTAGTTGTTTTAAAATTACAATTTAAATTAATATTAGTATATAGAAAAGAGAGAGAGCTAAATATCATGACATGCAGTCATGATATTTAGCTATTATTACACTTAATTTACTATTATTTCACTTAAAAACAAGGATGCATTGTTGTTTACATAATTTTCTATACGTATTTAATATCTTTAAAATTATAATTTAACAGACAAACAATTAGAATAAAGCTTAAATTTTAAGAATTACTTTCTATTACATGATAGTTTTCTTTCAAACATAAACCATTATATACGGTCGTACATAATTCACTTAAAAAACACATGAGTGCAAATTATCAACATTAGGTGACCTGTTTAAACCTGGCAACCATGGGGTTGCGGCATATTAAGAGGTGGCAACTATTGTTTTTGCAATTCCTTATGTGATTTTCCTTAAATGATGTTGGATTCACATAACAAAACATATAAGTTCAATTTTTCAACAACAAATTATAATAAATTTAATTGAATGTAATTGCGGCATGAATATTTTAGGCAACCCTGGTGTAATCTATAGTACTATCATGTAATACTCTTAAAAATAAGTTGGGTTAAAAAACAGATACCTGTAGATTTATGCAACGGGATCTTAGATCACAATAGAAGATCGTATATTCTGTTTTCATTTCATACGCTGTCCAACCGTATCACATTGGTCTTAGAGTATTTATTAAAACTATTAACAAATAATAATTAATATAACTTTAATTCATATCTAGCATTAGTTAAATTTCTTATTTTTGTGTTTTCTTTTTTTAGTGAATTGCAATACAGTTACAATTAACAATGGAACTTCAGACACTCAAGGCGTGGACATATTTAGTCTTATAAAACAGGGTAAATAAGTTATTTAATTTGCTTCCTCCTAAAATAATTTTAAAAAATCCTATCTAATTTAGAGAAAAAATACAGTGCACGTACTTACGTGTGTAAGTAAGTCCTGTCTGCCAGGATTAAAGTGTAAAAAAAGTTTAAAAAAATTAACTGACCTCAAACATTTTTTAATTACTAGTTACCTATATTATAGTCCCCTCTAGATACATGTGGATGCAATTACTAAGTCGATTTTCTTAAGATTGCATTTCATTCAAAAAAGACAAACACATACACTCAAGAAATTTAACACACGTGCTTGGAAGTCTACATTATACTCAAATATTATCAAATTCTATCACTATCACACATACAAATCAAACTGATGTTTACAACACTTTAGATGTTTAATATAATAAAAGTTAGAACTAAAGTATAAAATAATTTTTGAAAAATATTTTCAGGTGCTAAGTTACAAAAAGGTGTAGAAAAACTAAATGAAGAAGATATAAGTTGGATACAAGTTCGAGTTCCGACTTAGTATATGTTGAATAACATATAATATCATATAAATCTACTATACGAATATATGTAACTAATATTGCTATTATTATTTCGATACATACAATAAATAGATGTAAATTAAAAAATAATTCTCTTTTTTTTCATTATTTTGTTACAATAATGAGTTTTTAATGCGTTGAAGCCGATTGTGGCACAGGGGTGCCCCTGCATATAACTGTAACGGTGAAAGGTAATGGGTTCGATTCCCACTGAAGATAATGAAATATTTCATTTGGGATATTTAATATGACATTTCATTTCCTTCGCTCTGCTATCAAGGTAAAGCGCAGCGTTGAGATCTGCGACTCAACACGCAATGCCTCCAGAATTTGGCGGAAAGTGAAGAGCAGGTCTTAACACTAGCATCTGCTTTGTGTTCAAATAACGCAACGAAATATATTTCTAAATTATTAGGTACTATCAGCTGTTTATAATATTTTTTCCTAATAAAATGCGCCATTTAAACAAATTGCAAAGCATTCTAGTTCAAACTAAAGAATGTGACTTTCAAGGACTAGTAGCGCGTTACTGGAACTTACGTACAGTGGGATCACTAAATCAAACAATGAACATGCGCAGCCTAATCAATTAGGATACGCCCAGACATAAGACATGTTTTTTATGTTAGCTCTAGAGAGTTCACAAGAAGATAGACCTCCTCCTGGCTGAATATAAAGAGAGAATTATAATCAATTAAAATATTTTGCACCTTCTCCTTATTAAGAAATCTTACGTAGATATCAAGTTGTAATACTCACAGTTGGAATTTTAGGAAATAAACTGTAAAAACTTCCGTATTTTAAACACCTATAGCGAATAAACGCTAGTTGAAGAAATTCTATAATCTATTAGACTTGGTTTTGATGCTTTTCCCAGTCTACTTTGATAATTAATTTGCGGTGTTGGCTTCCTGTAACATACAAGGCTGTAAAAAATATACTAATGATTTATTAGATTTCCAATTAAAACGATCCAATATGTTCTTTAGATGTTCAAAATACTCTTCCACACTTAGAAAAGAAAGATATTTCTGAAGAAAACGTACAAAAAAAATCGATCCTAGCAGGATTCAAACCCGCGCATCACGGCAACCATCTCAATGTCCAAGCTACAAAAACCAAAAAAAAAAAATAAAAAAAAAAACAAAAAATAAACCAAGTCTTGTCTAATGTCTGTGGCGCACCCAACTAGCATGAGTGCAATTATTTACAGCTTGACCTCAGAGTCGCGGCACACAAAAATTAAGCATAGAAATATTTATGGTTCTCTTACAAATGTTACCACATCGCCGTGATTAAGACGTCCGGTCTTTTTGACATTAACATCAATATTTTTATTGTTCGACTCTTGTTGTCTCTATTGTAATTTTGATGTACGGGTATGAGTCAGTATAGGTTAAGCGAGAGCGAGAGGAGGGTCGCTCTCGATATTGCAATGGTTTAGTATCCGAAAGTAGAAAGAAATCTTTTATATTTAATTATCAATGTAAAGGATTTCTTTCGTTATTTTTACGTACAAAAATATATGCTTCCCACTTTGAAGAGTACCGTTCCCCGTTTTTGGCTTGTGAGTTCCAGTGTTCCGAAACATGGTACCGGGACGTACAAATGTTCCGTTTTTCGAAATGGCTTTAAAATCACGCTTAGCTGTGATTATCCTCGGTACGCGTATCTAAGGCTAGTCGTGGTGCAGCGGCACAAAGTGTGACTGCAAACCGACTGGTTGTGGATTCGTCCCTACTCGAGGAGATGAAATATTTACTTAAATTTATATTTCCATTTCTTCGCTCTGGTGTCGAGACAAAGCGGCGTTTGGTTCCGTCACTCAACACGAAATGCCTCCAAAATACGGCGTAAAGTGGGGAACGGAATGTCTTAACACTAGTTTCCCTCTGCCTACCCTGTAATGTGCGGGATACATCGTGAAGCTGATCTTGGCTATTCTAAAAATATAACTGAATGGAACTTTTGTCTATTATACCTAAAAAAAATCGCAATCACAATACATTTTTATTTTGACCACACCCAGAAAAACGAAAAAGCAGACTATTAAAAAACGAAAGCTGGAAAAAGGCAAACACAACTCAAAAAAACGACGAAAACTTACCCTTAAAAACTTGCAAATTAGAAAACCGATGTCATGTTAGTTATACATAATAATAAAATAGCTAAATTACAGATACTGAACGTTTTTTATAGTTTATTTTTATGAAAAAATATTCTTTAGTACATTGAGATCATTTAATCATTTAAATATTATGTTAAAGCCTTATTTAGAACACATGCATAGGCACATATTATATTTTATTATCTTTTTACAATTAAATATGAAATTAGCAAAAAATGAATATATATATATATATATATATATATATATATATATATATATATATATATATATATTTTTTTATATATTTTTATATATATATATATATATATATATATATATATATATATATATATATATATATATATATATAATAACATTTCCTAAAAGTCATCTATTTCGATGCCGAATATAATATTGTTTTATAAAAAAACCGATTTTAAAACGATACAGTCTAGATCGATCTCTTTATTCCTTCTCAACGACCTCGACATATGTAGATCTTTATCAGTCTGACCATACATACTACATAAAGAACCAATTGTGTTTCAAAAATATCAAAAGAAATATGTCTGTCTGGTTGGTTTCCAGGAGGCGCGGGTTCGAGTCCCGCTGCGTTCAAATTATTATACGTTTTCTAAATAAGTATCTTTCTTTCCTAAGTGTGGAATAACACTTTAAAAAATGTTTAAAAATATCAAAAGAACTAGTTTATATTTTTTATTAAATGTGAAAATATATAAAAAAGTGATGAAATATAAAACAAATGTACCTCGATTAGTAAAATAATTAGTAGGAAAATCGAAAATACATATTAAAACGTAATTATGTTCTCAAATACTCCAAATTTCTATGATAAACTTAACTTACTATACTAATTATATGAATTACATATTTAAGACAGTCACGGCGAAGTGGCATAGCTCGAGCTCGATGTTCAACGGGTTCGAGGGTTCGATTTCTATTCGCGAAAATTTAATACTATTTTTTCAATGGCATAACAAGACAAAGCGTGGCGTCTCTATACACGGGCGGGAAGTGCGGAACAAAGTTTTTTAACAATAGGTTCCTTCTGCCTATCCTTTTATATGGTGGAATTGTCTGCCTATTAAATGTATGTAGCTAGAAAAAAATATATAAAAAAAAACAAATATTAAATATATAATAATAATGTCATATAACACATTTTAATTGAAAATCAAAACCCACATAATAAAAATCATATTATAAAAATATTTTATTACACTAAAAATAACCAATAATTCTTATTTCAGTAGCAAACTATAGTAAAGACATTACGAAACTATACATAAATAAATATTTCATTCTAATCAATAGCACCTTGTGAATAGTTCAATTAAAAAGTAATTCGAAATAAACGGCTATATAAACTGTTTGAACATAATCGTCGACTTCAGTAAAAAACATGCATTTTAATTGACTTCACAGCGTGTGGTCTCGCTATATTATTTTCGTTTTCTAACAAGTATGTGATACTTATTGCTAATTTCTACATGAAGGTATAATCGATATCTTCAAGATTTTTCCTTATCAGGTAATTAATAGAGCTAGATCTCAAATAAAAAGGTATAGCCTACTTCTTACTTTGAAGTTTTCCTAGAAATGCTTTACTAATGTAAAATGTAAAAAGAATCTAAATGACGATCTCAATTCATATTTGACGTTTCTTATCACCTCTGTCTATAATAAAAGCAGTAGGTACAAAATATTTAGCACCACAACATCTTGGCACTCTACTACTGTACGTCTTCCATGCTCCATGCAGCTGTGGAATGGCCTACTTGTGGCAGTGCTTCCAGGTCGATACGACATGTATATTCAAAAAACGCTATGCTATGAAGGACATACCTTCATTGAAAAAAAGAACTTCATAATTATATTAGTATTAATGTATTGTATAATATGTATGTATTCATGTATGTATGTATGTATGTATATGTAGGTATATATATATTTTTTTAATACATCATATTTATGTTAAAAAATCTTTCCGAAAATTGCACAATTTTGTCATCCCGCTATATGTTTATTTCACCCACTTCCACAGGTTGACTGGAAGAAATCTCTTTTAGAGATAAGTCCACCTTTGTTAACTTCATTTCTGTAACTTTATTTTATTTATTTTTTTTATAGTGCAATAAAGAATATATATACCTTCAAAAAACGCTATCTCCTTCTCAAAGGTTGGCATCGCAACTGTAGCCCATCTGATGACTGACGTGACTTACCATCGAGTGACTCGTGCACTCGCTTGCCTTATTTTTATTATCAAAAAAAAAGTTAAATTTTACATATTGTCTAACAGTTACACTAAACCGATTGCATTATAAACAGAAAATCATTCATGTTGCTGTAACCATTACCATGGTCTTATTATGGTGAATTATATAAGCTCATGCTCATAGTTTAACCCTCTGCAGCTTACGTGGTAGTCCCATAGACACCATGAAATTCAAAATTCTGTTTATTATAACGGACTTTAAAGTCTTCGGTTTATTATCACTGATTTTCAAGTATCTATCTCCCTCTTGAATTTGTAATTCAAGAGTGAGTTATAAAATAATAAATCTCTTATTAATCAATATATTGCAAAAGATTTGGTTCTGAATGATGCGAAAAACGGAAAAAAATATTAAATACAGTCAGATAAGGAAAAATAGTCAAATGAGTCCTTGCCTGTAGTCTCACTAGGGAGATTACAGGCAAAGATATCCTCCCTCCACTAATACAAACAAACGACAAAGAAATATGTCCTATTTGCCCAACAAAAATAAAAAAGGACACTAATTATAATTTTTCAAATTTGTAATGTTAAATATAGATAAAGTTGAATTTGTATTTTTTCTTTGTAATTAATGTAAAAGAAAAATATTCTTATAGTGATTTATGTAAAGTCAATAAACACTGTTTAATTTTGAAAATACACATTATTTTATTTATTTAAAATAAATTTAACATAAAATAGATACTAGAGATCTCATAATTATAAATGTAAATAAAATAGCTGCATAGGGTTAATTTTATAAGAATATCTGCTGTTGGAAAGATGTCTTGTGGACTACCGTGTCAGTAAAATTGTTAAGATTAAGCCACATCACATCGCATAAGGTTAAAAATCTTTTTCAGTTATATCATGTACAATCGAACAGATAGGATGGAGATCAATTCTTTATTCTTATTTTGTAAAAAAAAAATTAGCTTATCGCTGTATCCAGCACATAGCACGGTAAGCAGAGAGAATCTTCGACCAAGGTGTTAGAATATTAAATATTTCATTCCTCGAGTAAAATTCGTACAAACTACCTATTGCTTTTACACACACTTGTTTCCACAACAACTGGCCTCCTTTAATTACGCTGAAATCACTAAAAATATATATTTTTTACGTAAAATTTATATTTATCGTATATTAAATTAAGTCAGTGAAATTCAAATAGGATATTCTTCATTGTTAATAATAAAGGAAATCATTGTGAATAATTTACAAGAAATTAGCATTTCTAAAAAGGTAATCGTGTAGTTTATAGTAGGCTCGACTTCAGCAT
>DWQW01003622.1:0-22099 GCA_018249695.1 Heliconius erato demophoon | reverse complement strand
TTTTCTTGTACATTCCTTGATTCTTGATTGAAAAAAAATTAGAAGAATTGATCGTAGATTTTGTTGCCCCTTTCCATTTGTTGCCCGGTGCGACCGCACCGCTCGCACCCCCCCAGCTACGCCACTGTATATGATTGAATGCAGCAATAATATGGCTATATCCTACTTATTGGCATAAATTAAATATTAATATTTTTTTTGTTAATTTAGACTAAATGCTGCGTTAATTCTTGCTAACTTACTCGGAATATTTTTATATTATGACCAAGGTAGACGTACAAAACTAAAAGTCAAAAGTCATTATTTATTGCTCTTAGAAGTGATCGTATGCCACTTTAATCATATTTTAATATTATAATGAATTTGTTTAGCTATAGTAGGGGGCATACGACCACGGCTATTCTTTAAACATATCTCTATCAGTATAATGTATAAAAATACGTCAAAATATAAAACGTAAGTTGTTTATTTAATATTGTTTTATATTATATTTAACTATTTTGTAATTTTTTTCAATTATCAGGTGATCAAAGCCGTGAGCAACAACTAATAATGTTAAAATATTTGAAATGTGCTAAGAGAAAGCTCTTTCATTTGATACTCCTCTAGAGAGCGTTGTAGTCAATTTAACGTGACTGAATGTAGCCTATAAACAGCAGACGATCAAAAGGCTTCTAACGACACCTCATTTTTATTTTTGTGATAACTAGGTTAAAAGTTATGAGGGAACAGATGAACATCCACACCTACATACAGGTCAAAATCATAACCCTCCTTTTTGCTTCGTCGTAGTCGAGTAAGAAAACGAACAAAAATTTCATTCACATAGAATTACAATCTTGTTAATGTAAACAGCCTTATGAGCGTATTTAAATTTTATATGCAAATATAAACATGTTTTAGCCAGACTAAGTCCGTACTAAAGTTGTTTTTATCACCTAACAAAAAATATTGGAGTTGTCGGTCTTGCGTGCGACGATTAGACGAGATGCACTGTCTAAGATATAGCGATGAAAAATTGCGAGGACGCCATAGCGCAAGCTGCGAGTACAAACGGCATGTCATTTTAAATTATCTGCATAATATACTCGTTTCTTTTGGTATAACAATTTTAAGAAATCTAATAATATGTTTTATTTAAATTGCAGTGCTAAGTGAGTGATTATACAGACTGGTAGTTAGGTGGTAAAATAAATGTTGTTGTAATTTTTGTTTTGATCTTCAGGCTGTAGCAGGGTAGGTAGAGGTAACGTTATGCCGAATTCTAAAAGCATTGCGTGTTGAGTGGTGGAAACCAACGTCGCGCTTTACTTCTACACCAAAGCAAAAAAGAAGAAAATATGTATTATTTATTTTCCTCTCCTCCTTAGTAATAATCAAATCGGCAACCAGTTGTGTTTAAAGTCAAAGTTAAATATTTTTTATACAAAATATGAAGTTACATGCTTCATTTTGTGAACGTCAAACAATTTAACACCAATTCACAAAAGTTAATGCCTCAGACCTGAGAAGAACCGGCGCAAGAAACTCAACGGGACTTTTTTTAAATTAAATTAATACAAAAATATATTTAACTAGTGGGCGCGCGCAGCTTCCCCCGCTTGTTTGCACCCTTAGGGGTGAATTCTAAAAAAACACGAAACACGTGTTCAATAAAATGTTTTTAACAGCCTGAATTTATTTTTTTATAAAAATCACTGGCGATTTAAATATTTTTCCATACAAACTTTCAATCCCTTTTTCATCCCTTTCGGGTTAAAATTTTTAAAATCCCTTCTTTCTGGATGTCCAGATTATGAATATAAACATCTGTCCAAATTTCATTTTTCTACTATCAGCGGTTACGGCTGTGCGTGCGTCTTACCTCAGTCAGTCAGGTGCATGTCTTTTTATATATATATAGATGATTTGCGATGGTGATACCTTTGATACAGACTGGAGCGAGCATTTCATTCCCAAGGCAACAACAAATTTCTCTGACGTTTTCTGGGATTCTATTGTAAAAGCTTACACATTGTCCCATCGATGCAATCAAGTTACGGGTGCACAAAGTTTAAGACTATTTAATGTTTTTCTTAACATATACTTAATACTCGTACATAATATTTTCAAAAATAACATTCTTTAAACTTAAACCTAAGCCTTAGTGTTAGATTGCACGAATAGCTTGCTTCTGCAGGACCAATATTGGCTTAATACCAGCTGCATTACCCCAAAGTAAAATCCCATTGGACATAATACTATAGCTAGTAACTGAAGTAAACAAGTCGAGCCGTTTCCACGTTAGTTAATGATAAAATTTTTTTGACCGCGAAAGCTGCTGAGGTAAGTCTATTCGCCAATCAATATGGGGTCCTCACTGTAATTTGGGGTCTATGGTGATACCGAGAAATACCGTAGATATTTCGACCAGATCCACGGGTTCACCATTCAAGAGTACATCGGCTTTAACAATTTTTGTGTTAGGTGTTCTAAAAACCATACATTTAGTTTTTTTTACTATTCTATAGTAAGTTACTAACACTGAATCAATATACTACTTTCGAGAGGGCATTATTTACATTGTCATGTACGATTTATGTGTCGTCTTTTTTTTTTAAAAATCAATGAAGTGTCATCAACGAACAATAAATTATTTATATATATTAAAAAGAGAAAAGGACCTAGAACAGACTCCTGTGGGACCCCCATGCTAGTTACTGACCTAGGAGATTTCTTGCCAATCACATCAATCCTCTGAACTCTGTCAGCTAAATAAGAGGTCAGAAAATTGAAGGCCTGTCCTCTTATGCTGCAGTGGTGTAGCTACATTTACCAATGTTGACTGCTTCACGCAATCAAAAGCTTTGGACAAATCATTCAAGAACTTACCAAGAGCATCCTGCGATGCCTTCAAGCCTCATAAATACTCTTTATAAGACGTCACAGTCACACGTTCGTGCCTCTGTACCACCACTGGCTTTACTATTATGATTATAATTTATTTAATATGTTATTTTTTGTAGTTTGATGAAGATAATATATTTAATTGCATCTAAAATGTCATTTTGTTTTTTTCAATGTAATTTTAAGTGTTAAATAAAAAAGATAAATCTTAGAGAACGTTTATAATAGACAATGCTACAGTAGCACGGACCAGACGAAGTCACGAAAGTCCCTTGTATTTAAATTTGTATTTATACAGATCTATCTATACAAAAAATAGCAATTTACATTCGAAATAAGAGATTGTTTTTTATTTTATTTCAATTTTTATAAATTAAAAAAACAAAAAAACACACGGCGTTGAGTTCCGGCACTCAACACGCATTGACTTCAGATTTCGGGCCACCTACTGTAGAAAAAACAGATTCATTACAATAATAGAATTAAATTAAAATGGCATACGATCATGTCAATACTTTAAATATATTTCTATCAGTGTCACGTATAAAAATACGTAAAATACGTATTTTTATTATACGTGTAAGTAAGTTGTTTATTTAATAGTCGGTAAATTATGAATAGTTTACTATTTTCTTGTTTCGTACTTTTTAAAGCGTGTTTGAGTAATCGGGTTTTAGTTTTTAAACTTTATTTGTATATTGTTATTATTACGTGTTTGACACACAATTTTTGATTCTATATTATAATTATATTAACGTTTTCGCGGAGTGTTTAGTTAAATCTTAGGTTAGTGGGAGGTGGGTAACAAGTAGTCGACGCCAACAATACATGGAGAAAATTTTTATATTATTAATTTTTATATTATTAAATTGCTGTATCCCGCACACAGCATGGTAGGCAGAGGAAACCTAGTGTTAAGACACTCCGATCTCCACTTTCCGCCAAATTTTGGAGGCATTGCGTGCTAAGTGACGTAACTCATTGCCACGCTTTTGCCTCGACACCAGTGCGAAGAAATGTAAATATAAATGTAAATAAATATTTCACTTCATCGAGTGGGGATCGAACCCACAACCAGTCGATTTTACAGTCACACTTTGTGCCTCTGTCACGACTGGCCTCTTAAAAAGTTTACTTATCTTAATTCTAGTTTCCTTCAAATTTATAGTTTTTGTTCATAATTAAAGTCTCAACAATATCTTTGTTGTCGTATAAGTAGAGGTTAAATATTAATTTTAAAATAATGTTGTATGCAGTAATAATTAAATTTCAACAATTATTTTAAATGTTAGGGAATTTATAAAGTTTTGCATTGTTATAAATAACAATACATTATTATTAATAATGCAATTTTTTTTGCTCACAAAATCGAATAAAATTTAATGAAACTGACTATTTTATTTTATATAAAAAAAAATATCATTTTTTTAATTTATTTGATAAAATTCATATAAAATTCAGCTGAAATATCTATATATTATTTTTTTAACTACACGCAGTATTCCGCATATAGCAATGTAGGCAGAGGGAACCTAGTGTTAGGACACTTCGTTTCTCATTTTTCACTGATTTCTGGAAGCATTGCGAGTTGCGTCGCGTTCACAGTCACACGCTTGTGCGCCTGGGCCACGACTGGCCTCATAACCTATATAAATGAGGATCAATATTTTTTATAACCTATATAAGTATTTATATTCTTAAAGTATGGAACCATAATAGAAGGTCTTAAGCTTAAGGCTAAATAAGAAAATAATATTCCTGAGGAATAATCCAGACAGTGATCCCATAATTTAAAGTAACTAAAAATTAAGAGTAATAAATAAAAAAAATAATAATACACCTTTATACAAAAAATATGTTTAAGGTAATGTAGACAAAGTTTAGGAATTTTGTACCAAAATGCAAATTCGTATTTTAAAGTTGAAAAAATTTTAACTGAAGTTCAATTTTCTTGTGAAGCTCGAAAAGTTTTTCTCGTTGGCACTACTTTAGTGTTAATTTACACGGTAAAATATTTTTTTTCAGCTTTACGCTGGAATCGGCACACAGCAGGGTAGCCAGAGGGAACCTAGTGTTAAGACACTCCGTTCCCAAATTAATGAATGGCGGAATAAGTTGAATGGCGGAGCTCAACGCCGCACTTTGCCTCAACACGAGAGCGTAGAAATGTAAATATTAAATATTAAATTTTCGCGAGTGGGAATCGCACCCACAACCAGTCGCGATCACACTTTGTGCCGCTGCACCACGACCGGCCTCAAATAAAGAATACCAAATAGAAATAAGTTCATATTGTGAAGATTTTCATTTCGACTAGACTAAAGACTTTCAACTTCAACTTATCGCTTCAAAGTAACTACTGGACAGGTTCCCTAGTAAATATGCTAGGAGCAAACATACATAAACACATGGTAATGTTACATATATCATATTTCACACACCTGCCTATCGTAAACCTAAAAAAAAAATATCATAACGTAATTATATCTTCTTTCGAATAATGCTTAACCAATTATTATTTAATAATTGTTGTAAATGTTAAAATTACAATTTTTAAATAATTATTACAGTTTTTTGTTAATTTGTAACTCCAACAGTTGCTTCGTTATAACATTCCCTTATACAATGTTCAAATGCCGTACATTCTTTAACTATTATCTAATATAAGTACTTTTAGTTTTTACTTTAAATAACTTCGTCACTCGACTTCTAACCGACGAAGCGGAGTAGTATAATGTTTTTTTTTTTATATAAACATACTAGGTAAGCCTGTCTCTTAATTGTATGTTGAGTAAGAGGCTTTATTATCTTTAATAAGAATAACAATACCAATCTTTGATAAGAAATTAAAAAAAAAAACTAGTTTATATGATAAAAAATTTCAAAAAGTTGGATTTTCAAAGTCTGTATTCTTGAATATCGTTTAATTGTCTTGCCCGTTCCTATCAAGCTAAGTCGAATTTTTCATAATTTTAGTACAATTTTTGTTGTGAATTTATAGAAATTGGTGATACAAAGTCGATTTTTCATAAGTGAATGTACCTATATTATGAAAAAAACCGGCAATAGCTTTGAACCTACAACTGTATATAGTAACTATAAAAAATATAAATTGTGAAACTATTAAGCTACAAATATAGTTAAAGAATTCGTTTCCTCGATTTTTTTTTTTTTTATTGTTAACAAAAAATGTACAAGCTCTGGGGTAAGCCAGTGCCAATATTAAACTCACATTGAATAGATAAATTGAGTCTTTTACAGTTTTTTAATATATTTCGTATATTTTAATCGAATAGTTGTTTAAAATACACAAAATATATTCAAAAGTCCAAGAGAAAGTCTTTAAATATTTACTCATCTTAACTTACAAATAAAAAGATGTATAAAACATAAATATATAATAATGAAAGTCGTGCCGCTGTGGTTGTGTTGTCAACACGCATTGTCTCCAGAATTCGTTAATTAATGAGAACAAAGTGTCTTAACTCTAGGTTCCCAGGTTCCCTCTGCCTACCCTGTTAAGTGCGGAATACAAATGCCTGTGACCAATTTATCATTTGTTTATTTGTTTACAATTTAAGAAACACAATTTAACTTTCATTGCAGTCTGTGACTTAGCGACGCTTCTCCGACTTAAAATAAACTTATTGTGCATATAAGGTTCCGCTGGTTGAGAAGTATAAGTAGCCATCAACGCCATCTGGTATGTTTTTGTAAAAATGACTGTAATAAGCGCCCTCAACACTTACCAGCGAGCAAAAGGAAACATCTAAAATACATATAACACAGTCGTGTCAGGAGGTTAGACAAGATACTTCCCTTTGTTCCGAGTTCGTGTAGTATTACGTAAGACGACTCGACCGATTGATCAACCCTAAATTAGTGAAAGCGGGGGCACAAGGGCGCGGGGACGGCAAACTAGGTTGGCCGCGGAAGCATACTAACCCCTAGAAAACTAGGGGTGCGAAACTCCACCCACTTTTCTGGTCATGAGAGCACAGCGATTGGTCCGTTCGTGGCAACCTTCGCCCCTCGCACAGATTACAATCGGTGGGGTGCGTTCATAGAAATAGTACCATGTACTCGTCTATGTAACGCTATATACTATTTGTATATAGTATCTATAGCGGACCCCAATTCGAGACATTGACGCACTCCCTGGTTGAACCTGTGTTGGAACTTCAGTTTGCTATTTAAAACTAGAAGTATATATATAGTGCTTATCGATAAAATGTATGGGTTTTTTTAGATGTCAGTCCAGAAATATTTGTGATATTGTCACTAAAGATATCTGTTTTAAGATCTGAAGTTGTAGTTGAACTTGATTTTTTTTCTTTTATTTTATTTTAAGCATTTATTTATTTTGTTAGTCTTATTCCACACTTAGAATAAACCTAGTTTTTTAGAAAACGTATAAAAATTTTAAAGAAATTGCAAATTTGGACGGAAATGTTTTGCATTATTTTTTTGTTTTCATGTTAAAATTATTAACATTAATTATATTTTAACTAAGTTTGGAATTAGACAACTTTTTATAATTTTATGTCTTCACTATGTTGTGGCAGAGAGACATAGAGGTCTAGAGTGACAAGATTCTTATTCACTATTAACATAACGGAGAGCCGTTATGTTAATAGTGAATAAGAAAACTGATAAAACATCCATTTTGTAAATATAAATATTTTTTTTAA
Organism: Heliconius erato demophoon; assembly: GCA_018249695.1. Lineage (NCBI taxonomy): Eukaryota > Metazoa > Arthropoda > Insecta > Lepidoptera > Nymphalidae > Heliconius > Heliconius erato. The sequence continues at coordinate 14,522 of DWQW01003622.1, read as the reverse complement.
AAGAGAACTGAACTCACAATTTTCACGTTCAATCATACTTATCATCAAACTATACTTCATTTATTTACTATGTCGTTCATTTCTTAAAGGTATCTAAAAAAAATATTTTTTTTTAAAGATGAGGTCGTCGTGAGTAAATAATATTTTTTTGCGTTGTTAAATTTCACCATTTATTCTCAATATCTTAAAAATTCTGTCTTATCACTGTCTTTACACGAGGTTTCCTAACTTTATGCGGGATACACCGTGAAAATATATATTTTTTAAAAGAAACCAGTTTTTTCAATAATATTTACTTAAACTAAAGTTGCACGTAGTCTAGAATTAGTAAAATCTTATTAACCTTAATCTTTTGAGTCGGTATTATCCAAAGTATTCAACGCGGTTAGTTATTTTATAAGCAGCTGTAGGTACTAGTAGTAATTAGTTTAAGAATTTAGCGGTCCACACTTTGTTGCGGGACCGCGATGTATGAAACGTCTTTCATAGCTGACATAATATTATTGTGATTATTTAATATTTTTTTTCGCTTTTCGTTGTATCCTGCATTAAGCAAGGCAGGCAAAGGGAACCTGGGAACCTAAATAATTCCGTTATCCACCTTCCGCCGAATTCTGTTGCGTATTGAGTGACAGAACTGAACGCTGAAATGAAAATATTAAATATTTTATTTCTTCGAGTGGGAATCGAACCCACAACCTATCCCGTTTATAGTCGCACACTTGTACCACTACGCCACGACTGGTCTCATTATTATTTAATATCTTTTGTAGTATTTGCACTAAGAAATTATAGTTAAACACCTGCTTTTACAATGGCCATTTTTTTGATAGTTCGCGTCATGTTTCAAGCATTTTGAACACTAGTTAGTCTCGTTACTTTGTATAGAAAATATAATTTCTTTATTTTTTTATTTATGTTTCCTTCTATAACTTTGGATTTTTTTGTTTTGTTTTTGTCAGATAGTAGGTAAGTTTTGACGTACTCTTTTTACGAAAAAGCATAGCTAACTTGAAATTTTATTTCGAAAATTGATTTTTGACAGATTATAGATAATAAAGAATTCAACTGTTTACTAAATAAGAATAAAGTTATTACATTTTATTTATATTTCTCATATTTACCTTGTATTTTTCTTATATTGAAGAGATATAAAAGCGGAAGAGAAAGGGAGCTTAGTGATTATTTTCCCCCTTTCTCCACGTAGTGAAATAAAGAACATTCTGAATATTGGAATTGATGTACGTACAGAACAATTGAATACCATGTTGGCTATTAAATATTATTTGCAATTACAATAGATATATTTATGAATATATTGTAGCATATAGGCTAGGTCTAGTGAAGGGCCCCAGGTGTGTGTGCTAGATTGCGGGTTCGATTCCCACTCGGAGAAATGAAAAGCTTAATATTTTCATTTCTTCGTTCTGACGTCGAAGCAAAGTGCGGTGTTGAGTTCCCCAACTTAAAACTTAAAAAAGTTATATCAACTTAAAAAAGCTTCAGATATAACCAGTATATAATATATATGTGATACAATACATGGCACATGCACTCATTAAATATATATTAAGGTAATTTTCAGCAACAAAGCAGTTTAAAGTGGACTCAGGTGAACACGTACATTTCTCGGAAGTCTATTTCGTGCTGCAACGTTCATACTGTAGTAGCAGACGGACAAAAAATTTCCATCTTATACCTTATTGAAATGACGAAGATCAATATTTCAAGGTAAAGAGAGCGTGCCTAAAAAGTAAATAAAAGTGTATTTAAAAACAATTTTGCTTTTGCCCGCTATTGAAATTGTCTTGCCTCGTGTTTAGTTTAGTAGCGACGTTTTCCCTAAGCTCGTGGCAGTCTAGGCGGCATTGGTTAGTTAAGTCGCTACTCAGATGGTAGTAGCTTCAAATTTAATTGAATTTTATTTAATATGCTCACTGATTTTTCATTAGATAGTATGGGTATTGTATATACGAAGTAAGATACAAAAGTTAAAAATTTAGATATTATTAGGTTTGTTTGTATTTCAAAAATAAGGATATAATATTACATTTTTTATGATTAAATTATCGTTATTAAACAGATAAACAAACAAACAATACTATACATATATAGATCCAAATCATACTTACATATACAATATGGTATAATGTTAACCAAATCGTTGTGAGTTAAAATATAAATTATTTTCTAAAGTGAATTTACCAATAATATTATTTATATAATTGATTTATATCCAATTCAAAGTCGTCACTATATATATTTCAATTATTATATTATATATATTTCAATGAATTTTTGTTAGAAAAACATTTATTTTATAGGTGTATTTATAAAATAAGGTTATCTGTCTCGCTCGTTACGTTTCACGGAGGATATCATTTCATATCAAGAATCATCTTGATTTTTTTTTATTAGTCAGTTATTGGATTTTTTGTTCAGACAACTATTTTTTTTGTTACCAAATGTCTGTATCTATCTCTATATTTTAGTTATAATTATGGAGAAGGCGTAAAAAAAATTAAATATATGTGTGTTGTACATGTGTTTTTATACTATTTCGTTAGTAAAATTAAAATTTTTAAAATTCTATATAATTTAAATAAAATTATAATAAAAGAATATATTGTAAAATATATATTTTTTAAAATATGTACTAAATGTCAAAAGAATCGCGCAAAAAATCTAATTGAAACCACCAAACGTTTTTTTGCTCGCAACCGCGCACAACGACGGGCCTTCTAACTTTTTATTTATAAAGATAATTTAGAAACATTTTATTTGAAGGAAAATAAATTATTGTGGTACATTTATATATTTTAAATCGATTTTCAATTTAAAAAAATGTATAAGAATATTAGAAACTAAGCTAATAAGTATGTAGAGAGTGTCTTAACACTAGGCTCCCTCTACCCTACTACATTCGGGATACAACGTGAAGTAAACAAGAAATTAACCCAAACATGGCATAACCATCTTAAACGATTAGACTAATCCAAATCTAACTTAAAACATATAATAACTTACCTTTTTTCTATAGAAATTTAGTATAAACTCTTACCTTTATTATATTTATATTGTATTAGAACACAAGTTAGTACCGTCTCCATACAAGCTCGCTCAGTGGCACAGCAGCAACTCCGAGCCAACTTCCTCTGAATGAAACTCGCAAGACTTTCATTTTCCATACGCTCACATGTTCGCAGCTTTGCATTTTGTTTCCTGCTTTTTCACTTGTGACGTCACACGATTCATGACGTTTAATGTTGCTTATGTTTATAGAGAAAAGTTGTTTAAGTTTGTTGTGTAGAATTTTTTTTTCGTCATATTTGGCGGGATATGATCCAAGTGATCTTTTTCAGCTTTTTAGCTTCACCCTAAATCCTGCACATGTGTGGTGTTGCCAGAGGGAACCTAATGTTAAGACACTCTGTTTCCATTAAGCTACTTCCTTTTCGTTCCACATTTTTGCCAAATTCTGGATCCGTGCTTTGCCTGTCCAGAGCGAGGAAATGAAATTATTAAATATTTCAATTCCTTGAGTGGAATTAGACCCACCAACTGTCATGTGGGCAATGAGCCTCAACGGACTCTTGTGATCTGCTATCTTGGTATGGTATGGTTCTTTGATTATGGCGTTCTGAGCGTGCCAGTAGAGCACATATCACTACGCCAATGTCACATTGTGTGGAGAAAACACGAAGGAGGTTGTACGGTATCTGCTATCCTAATATCAAATAGCGCATGCTATGTGAAATCCAGCACTGTGCTTTGCTCACATACGAAATTGAATACAATTTTTTTTGACGTAGCATTCTCCAATTTTCAATTTTTTCAAAGATTTTTGATAATTTTCATAAAAAACGGTTTATAGTATAAATTTGCTGTCAAGCAGCCCATATTAAACTGTATTTGCCAATTTTCATCAAAAATCCATATTTTGCTAAAAAGAATCTCAAATTTTCAATAACATGCCGAACCACTGCAAATTAAATTACTTTTAAAAATAAAATTAAATTAAATTAGCTTCGCGCTGTATCCCGCACACAGCAGGGTAGGCAGAGGGAACCTAGTGTTAAGACACTCCGTTCCCCACTTTCTGCCATGAATTCTGGAGGCATTGCTTGTTGAGTGGCAGTACTCAACACTGCGCTTACCCTCGACACCAGAGCGAAGAAATATAAATTTAAGTAAATATTTCATCTCCTCGAGTGGGTATCGAACCCACAACCAGTCGGTTTTGCAGTCACACCTCGTGCCGCTGCGCCACGACCGGCCTCAAATTACTTTTGATGTAAGTATTTTAGTGTACATAATAATCGAGGATTTTCGTCCTGCTCAAGTAAATGCTGATATTTGTTATATACTTTGTTGATCAATACGGACACGCCTCACCTTATATAAGCTTTTTCTTTTTCTCCCTTAAGAAAGCCTAGAACTAAGACACTATTATATTTTGACTAGCTTCCCTTAACATTTAGTGTTTGTTTTATTTCAATTGATTCAATAAAAAACTTAATATTAAAGAACGTTGATCGACAAAATTGTTATAAATGATCCTTTTATTAAATAAGAATAAATTTTATTTTTCAATATAGGTGTAATATAGTGTATAATGATTCTAAAAAGATATTATTATTAGAAAACGAAAGTAATGCAGGTTAGTGTAGAAGCCGCGAGCGGGTCGCTAGTGTAATAATGTACTACATTTTTGCTAAATATAAACACCGTACAAATGGTTAATAATTTTCCCATTGTATTTGAAGCTTTTATAGCAAATTAAATACCATAAATTAGTTGTGAGCTTTAATTAAATTTTATGTGATTAATATGTTCCTAATAAATATAACTCCCACAAAAACATAAATGTGAGCCAAGTTAAATGTTAAGTGATGCGTTGTTTTTGACTTTACCAACAAAAGAATGGGAGATCTATGTATATGGTTGCAGAGTTCTATGTTCACTTGGACAAAATTCAAGAAAAAGCCAAAGCCAACATTGACAACTTTTTACGCCTATAGGTTTAATTTCGCAAATATTTGCAAGTTAGTATACTTTCTTTAAATACTTTAGTTTATGTAAAAAATAGCCAAGTCAAATTTAGAGTGTAAATTTTATCCTTCAGAAGTACCTTGAAATGGTTCTAGTAAACATTGTGTCTTTCCAGCTTTTAACTTGGCTTGACATACTGGCGCGTGTTGCGATACATAATATAAAATATAGTATGTAGAAAAGTAATAAAATAAGTAAGTTTAAACTTATAATTTTTATAAATAAGAAATCGATCACTGTTTAAGATTTGTAGTAACGATGACACAATAAACTTAAAAATACAATCTGCTGAGCCATGACTGTCACCCGTAAAATTCTGTTTGTTTAAGAAGATTGCTTGATAATTGAATCAACTTGGCTTTTACTTTTTATTGCGATAGATAGAGAAGGCAAAAAAGTAAGCATAAATCAATCAAAATTGGTGCGTAACTGACCGTACCCGATTATTGTAATAGAGCTGCTATTTTTTACTGATGTTCTTCCTAAATTCTGTGCATTTGTGATGATATTTTGTATAATTTTTTCTTCTTATATTTTAATCCTAATCATACAAACATTTTGATGCTTTCGTTTCGTTTTCAACAATTGTCCAAAGAAAAATAAATGAATTACATGTGCAGAATAGATTTTTTAAGACTAATTTTATTATAACTATCTAATTTAATATCAAAATAAAGATTAATAAGAAAGAAGAAAATCAACTTCTAAATAATCAGCTCCTTTTTCAGGTCTTTTTAAAAAAATAAAATTGAAGTGTCTGTCTATGATTTCGACAAAAACTGTTTAATTCACAAATAGTCTGTCTTTGTATTTGTCTCGGAAAATTTCCGGAACAGCTGAACTGATTTTATGGAACTTGCACTGACCAGGATTGCCGTGCGCGCGTACCTAGATCACCTAAAATTCTACATCTAAATTAAGTAAACATTTCTCTATTAAATTCGACAATTTTTACGAACAAAATCAAACAAAAAGCGCCTATCGTTTATCTCTACTTTAGTCCGTAATACTGGCAACGCATCTGTAGTCTCTCTGATGTTACACGGGGTCGTGTGCGGCGGTGATCACTTACCATCAGGTAAACCGTGTGCTCATTTGCTTTGTCTTTCTCCATAAAGAAACAATATCTCAAAATATTTTTTAAACATTTTTAAAGTGTTATTCCACACTTAGGACTTATCTAAATAAGTATAATATCCCAAAAGGTTAAAATAATGATTGATTAGGTGTACGATAGTGTAAGTAATCATAATAAAACTAGTGGGCGCGCGCGGCTTCGCCCGCTTATTTGCACCCTTAGGGGTGAATTTAAAAAAAACACGAAACACGTGTTCAATAAAATATTTTTAACAGTCTGAATTTATTTTTTTATAAAAATCGGTGGCAATTAAAAGATTTTACCATATAAACTTTCAACCCCTTATTTGAACCCTTAGGGAGTGAATTCTTAAAAATCATGAAATACGTATTCAATGAAATATTTTTAAGAGTCTGAATTTGAAATTTTATAAAAATCGATACAGATTATTTTTTTTTTCCATAAAAACCACGGAACAAATGTTCAATAAAATATTTTTAACAGTCTGAATTTAAATTTTTATAAAAATCGGTGGCAATTTAAAGATTTTCCCATATAAACTTTCAACCCCTTATTTGAACCCTTAGGGGGTGAATTCTTAAAAACCATGAAACACGTGTTCAATGAAATATTTTTAAGAGTCTGAATTTCAAATTTTATTAAAATCGGTGCCGATTTAAAAAAAAATCCATACAAACTTTCAACCCCTATTTCATCCCTTTAGGGTTAACATTTTTCAAAATCCCTTCTTAGTGGATGTCCAGAATATGAAAATAAACATCTGCCCAAATTTCACGTTTCTACCATCAGCGGTTACGGCTCTGCGTGCGTTTTACCTCAGTCAGTCAGCACAAGTCTTTTTATATATATAGATTTATTAATTCCCCCGAATGGGAATCAAACCCACAACTATCGCCTTACAGCCACACCCTTGTACTCCTGCGCCACGACGGTCTCTTACATGTACATAGATTATGAGTATATATTTTTTCCTAAATTAATTAAAAAAAAAAATATTTCCTATAGATATATTAGAATTATTTTTGCGGATAAAAATAAATAAACTTTAAGGCAACACCTTGATGTTTCTGTGATGAGGTCAACACAGTAAAATTATTATGTAAGTGTTAAATAGCTGAATGTTAGCTGTGAACAAGTTATTCGCTACATCGGTACTATAAAAGACATGTTTTTTTTAAAATAAGAAAATACCAAAAATATTTAAGCAATATTAAGAAGCTAGTCACAGACACAATGGAGCCGACTGTAAAGTGATAGGTTTTGGATTCGATTACCATTTGAGGAAATGAAATATTTAATATAAATTGAGGCCAATCGTGGCGCAGGGGCACAAACTGTGACTGTAAACGTGACTGATTGTGGGTTCGATCCCCAGATTTATTTAAATTTATATTCCCATTTCTTCGCTCTGGTGTCGAGGCAAAGCACGGCGTAGAGTTCCACCACTCAACACGCACTGCCTCCAAAAATCGGCGGTAAGTGGGGAACGGAGTGTCTTAACACTTGGTTTTCTCTGCCTACATTGATGCATGCAGCTGATTTAATTTAATATAATTTCGCTCTGGCAACGATAAAGGCAAAATGGGAGGTTGAGTTCCGCCACTACTCAATGCCTATTTTTTCTACTTTTAGTACCATTAACACAGTGATTTTATATAGTCTGTTAAGTCCTCATTTAGATTTTTATTACATTTCTAGTTTCCTTCCACATCGACACTTAATAAATTAAAAAATAAATTTATTTTAAAATAATTAAGAAATTATCCATTTGAGTGAAATATGAACCATAATTTGTAAGCAGTAATTTCACAAAATAATAATTAATTATCGACCCTTGAAAGATACCGTTACTTTAATGTTATAATAATATTTAAGCCATATTGGAAAATTTTCATTTCCATGATAATTATCAATAAGAAGATTTAAAAATCAGCTTCACGCTGTATCCCGCACACAGCAGAGTAGGCAGAGGGAACCTAGTTAAGACACTCCGTTCCCCACTTTCTGCCGAATTCTGGAGGCATTGCGTGTTCAGTGGCAGAAGATAAGAAGATTTAATATTAATAATAGAAACAGAATAGAAACAGAACCGGATGTTATGAAGACGTCAGACATAAATCATGCCATGTAGAGATCATCTACTCTTAATCGGAACTTAAAAACATATTGTTTTTGATGCCTACATAGAAATTCTCCGAAAAAATTATTAAAAAATTTTGAACCATCCTGCTTTATTTCTCTAATCAAATATACCTTCAATAAAAAATACTAAATACATTTTTAACATTTTTAAAGTGTTATTCCACACTTGGTAAAGAAAAATACTTATTTTGAAAACGAATAAAAATTTGAACGTAGCGGGACTAGAACCCGCGCCTCTTGGAACCCGATCAGGCGGTCTGATCACTAAGCTATAGGTTCTCATCAAGCTACGTCGAAATTCTTATGCGCTTGTTACAATTCTTAGTAATTATCTTTGGGTAGCGGAAATTTGTAAAAATCTCCCTACAGAGATGCTAACTGCTGATGACGTAGCTTGATGAGAACGTATGGCTTAGTAGTCAGAGCGCCTGGTCGGTTTTGAGGAGGCGCGAGTTCGAGTCCCGCTATGATAAAATTTTTATACGTTTTCTAAATAAGTATATTAAATACAATTTATATAAGACAGATGGTGTTTTTGCTCTTATGAACTTAAATAAATTATATTATTTATTTATTATATTTTTTTTGCTGATGCTAAAATGACATTGTGATTTGACCTGTGTTTGTAAATTGAATTTTACAACAGATAGTGTATGCAATACACGTATTTTTTTATAAATAAATCAGCTTCACGCTGTATCCCGCACAAAGCAGGGTAGGCAGAGGGAACCTAGTGTTAAGACACTCCGTTCCCCACTTTCTGCCGAATTCTGGAGGCATTGCGTGTTGAGTGGCAGAACTCAACGCCGCGCTTAACCTCAACACCAGAGCGAAGAAATGGAAATATAAATTTAAGTAAATATTTCATCTCCTCGAGTGGGGATCGAACCCACAACCAGTCGGTTTTACAGTCACACCTCGTGCCACTGCGCCACGACGGGCCTCATATTCGTATCGTATTTTTTTATAAAATAATAATAATCATAAACTATTTAAATACATATTTTTTTATTAATTTAATCTTTAAAATATTCTGACGCCATTTTTACAATTCTCTGTTCCGTTCGCATTAGGTGATTCATTGCCGAGTCGAGAGTGGAGGACCGACGTCATGACGTAATCCCCCCAGTACAAACATAATGCGTGATAAAATAAAAAATATATATTATTTAACGTGTTTAATATTATCTTTACACGTTTTTATTAAAAATACTAAACTATTTTCATTTCTTTTTCTTTCAAAATTCAGCCCATCATCAATTGTACAAGCAATATGTAGTGCAGGGGCAAAAAATGTGACTGTAAAATCGACTAGTTGCGGGTTCGATCAGAACTCGAGGAAATGAAATATTTATTTAAATTTATATTTTCAATTCTTCGCTCTGCTGTCGAGTCTAGAGCACGGCGTTGAGTTCCGCCACTCAACACGTAATGCCTCCAGAATTCGGCGGAAAGTGGGAAACGGAGTGTCTTAAGATGAAGTTCCTCCTCTGCCTACCCTGCTGTGTGCTGCTGATTTTATTTTCACTAAATTTGCAAGGGTTTCAGCTTCACGCTGTAGGGTAGGCAGCGGGAACCTAGTGTTAAGACACTCCGCAAGGGTTAACGTTTTGATTCAATAATTAGGTACGTTTGGTGCATGTATAAAAGGTAATTCGACAATTGATTTCCCATTTTGTAGCGTAGAACGTAAAAAAATTATATCTAAATAATTAAAATCGCAAGTCCGACATAGTATAGTAATAATGTTGAATAAAATTTCTAAATTAATTAATTAGCTTCACGCTATATCCCGCACACAGCAGGGTAGGCAGAGGGAACCTAGTGTTAAGACGCTCCCGTTCCCCACTTTCTGCCGAATTCTGAAGGCATTGCGTGTTGAGTGGCAGAACTCAACGCCGCGCTTAACCTCGACACCAGAGCGAAGAAATAGAAATATAAATTTAAGTAAATATTTCATCTCCTCGAGTGGGGATCGAACCTACAACCGATCGGTTTTGCAGTCACACCTCGTGCCGCTGCGCCACGACCGGCCTTTTTTTTTATTAAAATTTCTAAAAGAGCTCCAACCCAAGCGAATAAATGGATTTGAATGAACACCAGAAAATTTAAATATTAAATATTTCGTTTCCTCGAATAGGAATCGAACTCACAACCTTTAGCGTATACAGTCGCACGCTTACGTCACGACTAACTAGCCAATATAACAAACAAATAAAAAAAAAATATCAAACCAAATTACAAAGAGAATACCTAACCGATACTATTTATAAGAAAGTCACATTCAAATATGACGACATTGATAAGATGCAAACACATCAAAACGTTTGTTATCTCAATTAAGCTTAATAAAGTTAAGCAAATATGGCTTTAGAATTAGAATATGGCTTATTAATACAACTTTCTACGATGATATTGGTAGTTTCGTCTAAATATTAATAATTATGTAGTATTTCTCAGTTTCACGCTTTATCCCGCATACAGTAGGATAGGCAAAGGAAAGCTGGGAATCCAGTAATATAAATCCATTCTACATTGAGACTCTTCCGTTCCACACTTTTGCCGAATTCCTAAAGCACAACAAACCCCACTTTAAAAGCGAAGATATAATAATAAATAAATAAATCAGCTTCACGCTGTATCCCGCACACAGCAGGATAGGCAGAGGGAACCTAGTGTTAAGACACTCCGTTCCCCACTTTCTGCCGAATGGAGGCATTGTGTATTGAGTGGCAGAACTTAACATCGCGCTTTGCCTCGACACCAGTGCGAAGAAATGGAAATATAAATTTAAGTAAATATTTCATCTCCTCGAGTGGGGATCGAACCCACAACCAGTCGGTTTTACAGTCACAATTTGTGCCTCTGCGCCACGACTGGGCTCGAAGATATGAAAATGGTAAATATTTCATTACCACTAGGGTAATAGAACACACAATTGTGACCCTGCGCTACATGAACCTGAGAAGTTGATATAATGTTTTTCCAATTTAATTAGAAAAAGTGCAACATTGACTAAATCAAGAAAAGATGTAAGCACACGGAACTATTATAAAATTACTTATTACGTATAAAAATTTTAACGTAGCGGGACTCGAACCCGCGAACCTCCGTCCTAGAAACCGACAAGACGCTCTGACCACTAAGCCATACGTTCTCATCAAGCTACGTCGAAATTCTTATACCTTTGTTACAATTTATTTATGTGGATAGCATCGCTGTAGGGAGACTTTTACAAATTTCCGCTACCCAAAGACAATTACTAGGAATTATCGTCTGGCAAGAGAGATTGCTATTTATTAAATATTTTTTTAACATTTTTAAAGTGTTATTCCACACTTAGGAAAGAAAAATACTTTTATAGAAAACGTATAAAAATTTGAACGTAGCGGGACTCGAACCCGCGCCTCCTGGAAACCGACCAGGACCTGACCGCCTCCTGGACCGACCTAAGTGTGGAATAACACTTTAAAAATATTAAAATAATATTATAATTTTTTTTTTATCTAAAAAAAAGAAACAATAAAAACTAATAATATAATATATTAACTTAAATATGTAATGTGCAATAAATCCTATTATGTATAAATTCTTTTGCATAAGTGCTTATTCGATAGCTTTAAAGGAAACTAAATTTGGGGTTTAATATTGACCTAGCTGGTGCACGAGTCCCCAATATCTTTTGTCTCCATACATCAATGTAAAGGTCAACAGTGGGATGGAGAATATAGGTCGAATATACGCGATCAAAATTTTATGAATAAGAAAAGCATTGAATAGCCAACTTTATAAGATTTTAAGGTAAATCATGTTTATCTTTTTAATTTTTAAAATCTTTTAGGTAACTTTGTCAATTATTTAGTAATAGAACAACAAAGTAATTGATTTCAACAGATCTTTGATATTTTTATGATAAATATAATACTCGTTAAATAATTTGAACGGTTTTTATTAAGTTTCAAGAGATACAACTGGCGTTATCAGTAACTTTTTTTCAGGTTCACAATGTTTCCCGCATGTAGCAGGGTAGGCAGGGGGGAACCTAATGTTAAGACACTGCCGCTCTCCATTTCCGTCGAATTCTAGAGGTACTGTGTGTTGAGACGCGAAACTCAACCCAGCGCTTTGCCTCGATACCAGAGCGAAGAAATAAAAATATTAAATATTTCATTTCCTCGAGTGTGAATCGAACCTTTTGTCGCGCCACGAATGGCCCCTAAAATTAAATTAATTTTGCAATTAAGAGAGAGCTAAGTAAATCTGCCGCATCACGGACGATCAATGACGCACTAACATTTGGCTGTTAAGTTGGCGTTTTGCCGACGAACTATTTTTTTTTAATAGTATTCCATAATATGATATATCACAACGCTAGAGGCCATCGTGGCGCAGGGGCACAAGCGTGTGACTATACGCGATGGTTATGTGTACGACTCCCACTTGGAGGAATGAATTATTATTTAATATTTTATTTCTTCGCTCTGGTCCCTAGGCAAAGCGCGGCGGTGAGTTTCGCCATTCAACACGCAATATCTAAAAAAAATACAGTCAGAAAGTGTGGAACGGAGTGTCTTAACACTAGGTTCCCTCTGCTTACCCTGCTACATTCGAGGTATAGCGTGAACCTGATAAAAAAGACTATGTTACTCTTATCGGGAGATCGATATTTACAACGTCCATTGTAACTTCAATCATTTAGTACAACAAAAAAAATGTATTTTTATCAACATTCCATACATTAGTGATAATTGTCGAAATATAATGTTTATTCAATTGGTTTTCTTATTGGATCACCCCAAAATTTGTTACGAAATATTTTTTTTGTAATATTTGATTGGATATAAATAAATTAAGCATCAATTTCAAGTAAACAGTTACAATAGTGGGAACTAAAGTCAATTAAATACATTTTTTGATACTTTTTTAATAACCATTTGAGTATCACAGAAAAAATGGGTAAACATGTTAATTGCAAGAAAACATATTATATAAGAAATATAGATATGCATTATATTTCTATTTTTTTTGTAAAATGTCAAAATTATTAACATTTTAATAAACAAAGAGTAGACACAAATCAGCTGGTAATTAAAAAATTAGATAACTTGAAAGCCATTTCTACTCAAAGTACAGTATGGTTGACGAGTATTGGCTTAGCTGCGAGATAACTACATTTAATTTTATTTCTTAAGAAAATAATAAAAGGTATCTTCAATCGAAATTCTAACATAAAGGTCGATAAAACACCTTGGGCATACTCTATATTACATAAAAGATTTAAGCAAAGCAACAAAAAGCCAAAATTGTTTATTTATGTCTCACCTTCAACCCCAGCTTTCCCTTTCAATGCTATCACTTTACTAGCTGGATTCATAATAGCCGAGTCAGCGCTGATGGGACGTCTTATAGGGTTTGTGGGGTCCGCCATGTCTATGATGACCACTTCTGAAGTGTCCCCAACCTTCTCCCGGACACAGATGAACTTGTCAGACTCCATAGTGAGTGTGTTGAAGGATATGGAGGCGGGATTTATCCCTATGTTTGTGAGCTGTTAGGAAGAAAAATATTATGAGTATGATAATTTGTTGATTGGTTTAGCTTAAATGATATTCTTTCTATAACAAATTATTTAAGTGAGAGAATTTTTTAAATTTTATTTTTATTCCTGAATTTTTGTCCAAGTTTAAAGATATTATTTGTTAAGTAAAGGGACTGACTGCGCTTTGTCTACCAATGCAGGGAAATGAAAATAATTTTAATATAATCACTCTTCTTAAGTGAGATTAAGCCCACAACCATTACATTTACAAATGAACCATATCTAAATGCACCACAATACCCTTATAAGTTTGCTTGTTATTACAATAAACATATGCAAAATAAGAAACATATACTTTCCCAAATAGATAATGATATCTGAATAAAGTTTAAAATACTATAAAATAAATAACTATCAAGTACAAATGCATTACTTTGTATTATCATAATTATAGTTATAAGTAACTGTTTTAACATTTCAAATTTATTCTTTCAAGATATTAATATAATGGCCATTGTTGTTGAGGCTTGAGAACAGAGAGGCGGACATTAGAGGCAATAATCTTCTTATGTTTGCAAGAAAGTCTTGGCACAATGCCCATAAAAAATAGGTCTCATATAACATCTTATTCAGATATTTTGAATATAAACTTTATATAGGAATAAAATATTAGAATTTCTTTACTATTTT
>DWQW01003621.1:0-22103 GCA_018249695.1 Heliconius erato demophoon | reverse complement strand
AAAAAAATATTTAAATAAAAAACATATATATTATATATATATATAAAGTTAAAAAATATTTTAAAGTTATATATATATATATATATATATATATATATATATATATATATATATATATATATATATATATATAACGTATAACGTTCAAATTTTTATACGTTTTCTAAAAAAGTATTTTTCTTTCCTAAGTGTGGAATAACACTTTAAAAATGTTTAAAAATAATAATAAATATTGCATTCCTTCGAGCGAAAATGGAACCCACAACGATGGCGTCTGCACAATTAAATAACATTATTAAACTTCTTAATAGTAAACTATAAAAAAATATTTTTAATTATGCAGACAAACAGACAAGGCAAATGGACGGAAAACAAAGTTCTCTTATACGGGTTCGGATGTTTTTATACGTACGAAATCCTAAAAATGTGACATTTTAGATTTTTTCTAAAAGACAAACTATATAAGACTCAGTTTTCTATTTTCACCAATTGAGTATTGACTCATCCACTTGCAGCAAGGTAAAGCGAACCTCGCCTAATCAAATATGATTAATAAAAATACTTTAAGCAAACAAAGGCTCCCCGAGTTAAAATTCGAATTGAAAACCATCGTGTGCATTCAGGCAAGTCTCAATTGCGTCACGGTGAACCTACTTGTTGATAATTATTTAGTAAAGGTTTTTGATGTTAATAAATAGAGGTACCAACAGGATTTTTATATGAATATTAATTACAGCGTTCTGTCAATCAATACGCAATGCCTACAGACATCGATGGAAAATGAGGAACGGAAATGTCTTAATGGGAACAGAGTGTTTTAACATTAGGTTTTTAGGTTCCCTCTGCCTACTCTGCTATGTGCGGGATACAGCGTAAAGCTAAGAAGAAGAAAATACTAATTATGAACTTATTTCTTGGATGAAAAATGACAATTGTCTATTCTGATGTAAATTGTCAGTAGGTATTATAAATATATATGATAACTTTTTAATCAGATTATGTTTTTGTCTGTGAAATATTACATATGTTGATTCATCATCATATGTAATATTTTAAAATTAAATTAATTAAATATTCTATATTTCTTATTTATTATTATTATTTAGGGTTCGTTTTCTATTTACGGGAATAATTAAATACCGGGTAATATTTTACTTATTATATTTATCATTATTAATAATTATATTTTACTAAAATAAATTAATTTATTATATTTTCTTGATAATTATATTTTACTAATATAAATTGACTTATTATTATTTTTCCGGTCTAGTAGACAAAAAGCGTAGAGTACCGATTCACTATAAGCACTATTTCAAAAATTAGATGGAAAGTGGGGAACTAAGTTTCTGAACAATTGGCTCTGCCTATCCTGTTATGTGTGCAATTTTTCCCGGATGAAATTGAACCTATAACTGTCACTTGCGAAACTTTTAAACTGCGCCACAATAGTCTCTTTAATAGACAACCACTAAATATCTGAAATATTAATGAGACTACTCTACATGGCATCAACTGCGGTCACCCCAAGGTCCTTAGGGTGTTCGAGGGATACAGGTTCTAAATGTGGATTAATTTCACCCCGGATTTGAATCCAAGACAAATACGGTGGCCGCTAAGTAAATGGCTGGAAATTATTGAATTAAAGGGATCAAGTGGACTGGCAGTTTATCCAGGAGATTATATGAACATTGTCTTAAATATGTATGGAATGAAAATGAAAATGTTATATATATACTAGTAATGGCCCGCAAATTTGATTACGTGTTTAATTTTCAGGCGTTAAATTGAAAATATCGTTTTTTACCGTTACTGTAGATTTTTTGTGAAAAATTGTTACTCCTACACTCAATAATCGACATGCCTAATTTCTATATTCTAGATCAAGTAGTTTTGTTTGTCCCTCATCTGTCTGACAGTAATATATGTCATCTGTCATTTTTAGCTACTTATTGCTAATATAACAAAGCATAAGCTTTTTCTTTGTTTTTCATTTTTATAGATGTACACTGAGATCCTAGGGCCCCAGACCTACGCCATTTAAAATAAACTGGATTTTTGAGAATTAATAGGCGTATATGTACTTAAAAGAGTATGCAACCTTACTAACTTGAAAGTGGGGCTCTTTACCTGCTCTATAGCGTCAACTAAGAGTACATGCTCGCCTATGTTAAAGCAGAAACCTTGGTATTTAAATATATTTTTAAGAATATTGTATATTTATTATTACTAGTGTACTTATGTAGTACTTACGTGAGCCTTTATTGCTGCCAAACGATCTAAAGGTTGTGCCGCTACTTCTAAAAAAACCCCACTTTAAAGTTAGCGAATACGCATACTATCTTAACTACATGTTAGACTAATAGTCTTCTAAATTTCAGCTTCGCTAAAATAACGTGAGTCTGGGCGGTCCAGGATCTTAGTCTATTACGAGCTATTACGCATGAATATGCGTAAGGATTAGGCTAAGTAAAAGAACTAACTAGACTTTAGTAACTAAAATATTTTAAATTACAAATACTATCTAGGTCAGTCGTGCACATGGGCACAAGCCTGTGACTGTAAAAGCTATAGGAATTGAGTTCGATTCCCACTTAAGAAAATAAATATTTAATATTTTCATTTCTTCGCTTTGGTGTCGAGGCAAAGCGCTGCGTAAAATATATATATTTAAAGTAATGTGACTGTGCGAGCTGTGTTTCCCAATTATTACTATGTAGGAACCTAGTGTTAAGAAACTTCACATCCCACATTACACTTAATTTCCACAAATTTACGTGTTGATGACGAAAATGAACCCACAATCTTAGAGATTACAGCGAAACGCCACTGCACCACGACAGTCTATTTTAAATTTCATATTTAATATAAGTGTAGTAGTATAAGAAAATATAATAAATATACTTCACAAGTCAAGTGGCTCGACCATCTCCAATTAAAAGCCGCATCTAATCTCATACCTCTCACGTCCGCTGCGAGTTGAGAACTCGAACTGCAGTAAACACGTAGTTACTCTACCATGTAGTCTTGTTAGTTTGTTTAATGAGAGCCACTTGATTCAATTTCTGTATTTCTAATGGATTTATATTTTTGAGCTTTTAATTTTTTATATATGTAGTATTGAAGATAAGTGAGGAGTTGGTAATGAACCGTCTTGACTCAATGGGTATGTCTATTAAGGCGACGGTTGTGGATTCGATTTCAACTTAGGGGGAATGAACTATTTTAATTTTCTTGCTCTGGTAACAAGACAATGCGGTCGTTCAACACGCAATGTGGAAAATTCGAAATCTTTAGAGTTAAAGTAGGTTAAGTTACTTTCGTAGTCAAAGCAAAAGTCAAAGCTACTGTAAAGTGTTTAAAATGTCGGGTTTCTAAAATTGTTTAGTACTTACATAAATATACGTAAGATTGCTTAAAAAAATATTTAAAAAAAATTAGGTTCTCGAAAATCAAAGGATTTTATAAGATTATAATCTAGTTACTCATTATAAAACTATTTCAATGGTCATTTAGTATTCTTTTTAATAAAATGTCACACCATTACGCTTATTTTTATGTTAATTTGTTGTTAGTGGGAATATGTTGTTAAGACACCCCGCTCCCAGTTAGATTTTCACTTTCATTCTCCACTTTTGACTACAACTGGAGGCTTTGCATCTTAAGCGGCGGAAGTCAACGCCACGCTTTTGTCTAGTTACCAGAGAGAAGAAATAAAAATATTAGATATTTCCATTTGTGGCCAGTCGTGGCGCAGCGGCACAAAGTGTGACTGTCAAACCGACTGGTTGTCCGACTGGGGTC
Source organism: Heliconius erato demophoon (assembly GCA_018249695.1). Lineage (NCBI taxonomy): Eukaryota > Metazoa > Arthropoda > Insecta > Lepidoptera > Nymphalidae > Heliconius > Heliconius erato. The sequence continues at coordinate 18,299 of DWQW01003621.1, read as the reverse complement.
GATCCCCACTCGAGGAGATGAAATATTTACCTAAATTATATTTCCATTTCTTCGCTCTGGTGTCGAGGCGCGGCGTTGAGTTCTGCCACTCAACACGAAATGCCTCCAGAAATCGGCAAAAAATGAAGAACGGAGTGTTTTAACACTAGGTTCCCTCTGCCTACCCTGCTGTGTGCGGGATACAGCGTGAAGCTGATTTTTTTTACCATTTATTTCCTCTTGAACTTAAACGGAATTGAACTTTAAACCTGTCACTCTCACAATCGCCTACGCCACGACGAGCCACATACATTTACACCAAAACCTGCACACCACAATTCAAAACAACATTCCATCAATTTTCCAAGAAAGCCGAAACCTAAACAATGAAAGCGAGAGTACAACAAACAGCAAGACGCTTTCGACATTTGCATGTTGTAATTTTAATTCAGATTCTTGACCGCAGCCGGCACAATACCGGCCTACCGCCCCCGGGATAGTTTCACCTAATGTTAATTTAATTCAAGACGACGATTTCACCAAAACTTGTAACTTCTTGTATTGTCGTTCCCTACGTTCGTATTGTGCTACTTAGTTTATGAGGTTTTTGGTGATTTTTTTGGGTGTTTTTTTGTTATCTATAGCTTAGTTAGTGGCGTTTGGTTATATAAAATTAAATATCTAGCGATAATATTATGAAGTAAAAAAATCGATTTAGGAATTAATATAAGCAATTTCTTAAAAACACTTGTGCTTTTCCATCACTGACAAAATCAGTTTTTGAAAAAAAAAATGATAATAAAATCATAATTTATTCCTTCATCTTCCGTTAAAAGTCAAGTAAAACATAGCTCACGATTCCTATAATTAAATCTCAATCAATATCAGATATCAAACTGCTCTTTCAGTAAAATCACAAAATATAATATATACACACAAAATATAGTTCATCACAGAAAAGAAGAAAATTCTAAATTCCATTTTCTATTCTCCTATCCAAGTCTCGCAATATAAACCCTCTTGTCCCGGCCACGTGTTAAGCTGGTGCATAATTAAGGAGCCGGGGGTCACTCCGAACCTGTCGTCTTAACTTCCACTGTAAATTACTGACCAAACGTTGTCCAACGTTTTGTAGCATCAAGATATTTCGTTTAGGAATTAACACTTTATTGCAGCGTTTTAGGAAGTAATCTACTATATTAAAATACTTGTCGTGGCCCGTAACTTTGCTTGTGGACTTTGAGGCGTAAAATGGAAAATTTTGTTTATTTTTTTATATGAGAAATCTTATCTTAGTGCTCTCTTACATTCTCTAATCTTCTTAGATGTGAGATTTCAACTTGCTAAATAGGTACAGTAGTTTCGTCTGTACGTTGTCAGTCAGTCACTCAGTATCAGAAGAGTTCTCTCTATATAATATGTATGTATATACTTTATACACATCTTAAAGGTCATAATATTTTGGTTACCATTAGTAAATTAAACTAATGTAGGAGATGAGAGAATTTAAAAATTGTATATAACCGAAGCTGAAAAAAATAAGTTTTTCTAACGAATCTATCTCGTTATGGTAAACAGAAATTCTCTCCTTAACTTCTTATGTGTAGAACAAAGCTTATTTAATTAGACATTGACTGGATCGTAAAAACACTCTCTTGTATACATATCAACAAGAATAGTATAATATGTAAAATATGAGGCCGTAGTGAGGTAGCCACACAGCGAGTAAATGCGACGGTTGTGGGTTCTATTGCCACTCTTGGGAAGGAGATATTTTTATTTGCTTCGTTTTCCCGGTCGTGGTAATAAAAAAAAGTGGTATTGAGTTCCACCTCTGAATGTACAATGGCTCGAAAAAAAGACGGTGCGTGGGGAACAGAATCTTAATATTAGGTTCCCGTCCTCGTTTAGATAAGTAATAACGTGAACCTAAAAAAAACGATTTTACCCATAAAATTATGAACAAAAAAGTCAAAAACAGTAATTCACACATCCCATCCATTAAAAACAATGTGGTACACAGAAAGAAAATTCTCGCTTACACGAAAATTGTGGAAAAAAAATGTTAAACTGTTCGTCGTACGGAGGTGAATTTAAAAAAGAGACGACACACAAAATATGTTTATAAGAAGCAACGTGCTTTGATTTATAACAAGCAGCGGAATAAAACACCACTGGTATCGGGTGTAAGTTACAAGCGTATAAATGCTGATTCTATTTACCTATACCTACCTACTAATATTATAAAGACCAACACTTTGTTTGGTTGAATGCTCTAATCTCAGAAACTGGTTGGAATTGAAAATTATTTTTGTGTTAAAATACTGTATAAATAAAAAAATATCCCATAATGAAATAAGAAAATATTACAAATATTTTAGCTTCACGCTGTATCCCGCATATAGCAGGGCAAATATGAAAATATTAATAAATAATAATTTATTCCCTCAAGTAAGAATCGAACCCACAATCGTCGCTTTACAGCTTTGTATTTCAGCGTCACGACGTTATTACCTTAGACCGCATCTAAAATATTTGGAATGGCAAAACTGCAAGATTTATCCCCGAGCCCGGCTCAAACTCATTAGATGAAGGAGCCCGTGGGATCACACATAGCCTGCTTCATACTGTAAAGCGATGTACCAAAGTATATGTGAGTTAAAGTTGGTCTCATATAAATATTTTTTAAGCACTTTTCTTTCTCTCGAATTATTTTGATTGTGTAGTTTCACGCTGTATCCCGCATTAGTAGGGAAGGTATTGTTAACCAATTAACGTTAAGCACTCCGCCAAATTTTCATAAACATTGCGTGTTGAGTGGCGGAACACAACGCCGCATTTAGCATTGTTTCTACAGTGGCTAAATAATGAAAATATTTAATTCCCCTGAGTCTAAATCTAATCCACAACTGTCACGATTACACAATTCACTTTGCCATTGCACCACAACGACCTTATTATGCAAAATAAGATGAAAATGAAAAATACATATTGTATTTGAAATTTAGTTTTTTCAAATAGGATTTAAACCCACAACAATCACTTAAGCAAACACACTAGAATTACACATTGAAACATTAAAATTCCTAAAAACAAACACACAGACCAAACACCAAAACACCACAAATTCTAAGTTACGATATTAAGTACCTACCTAACGTAACATTCATATATTTACGTCAAAATATAAAATAAAATCTCTCATCAGAATCATTTTCAAAGTAAAAAGCTATCGCGTTCACTTAGAACCACAATAAATCTCTTGCCGTGTACAAACGAGTCTACCTCAACATCAACAGCATCACCCTTCACGTCTCATTAGGGGTGGTATTTTGAAAAATGCTTCCCGCCACTAAAATAGACATTATGTAAAGTGGTACAATTACCGTCGTGACTTGGGAAAAAGTTGAGTTGCGTTACTGTGCAGGGTTGGCCGTTGGTTGCTTTGGATATGATGATTTGATCGGTGATAGTCAGTTCTTTGGTTTGGTTATAGATTTTTTTTTATTTTGGAAGTACGTTGAAATTTTGTTAGGTACTTCCCCGTTTTGGGCGACAAACCAAGGCGTTTGGGTGACAAACTAATGCTGGATTTCACCTGCCTAATATGCTATGATAGCGTAAAGCTGCAATTTTAATACCTTTAATTTTTAACGTACATACATTTACTAAGTTATTTTTATTCTATAGTTGTGTTAAGTCGGTGTTAACCTACTACTACTATGAGAATGAATAAAAATAGAGTGATAAGTTGGTTTTCTCATTATATAAAATATTTTCTCTCCCCACAACAGACACGAAATTAAAAAAAAGTAATAAAATTTTATTAGATAGGTAGCCCTACAATCCGTGAAAGGTGGCTCCAGCACGTAAGATGTCATTTAACGTTTGAAATTAACATAAATAATAACGTCGTTTCTCAGACGCCGGCTCTCCAGTTATTGCGTCATTTGCCTGCCCCTAACAGCCTTACAACACTTAACTCCAAATAAAAAGTATATTATAAAAAAATTGAGGCCGTTGTGGCTCAATGGTGCAGAGTATGATTGTAAACACGATGGTTGTGGGTTCAATTCCCATTCTGGGGATGAATTATTCTTATTTCCTCGCTGTGGTAAGAAAGCGAAGCATTATGTTGATTATCCAATCAATATGTATTCTCCAAAATTAGGCTTTGTGCAGAGTAAGGAGTGTCTTAACACTAGGTTCTCTCTACCTAACCTGCCATATGCGGGATACAGCGTGAAGCTACAACAAAAAAATACAATATAATTTTATTTGATATCGTATTTTTTCCTGTATTTCGTAGGTACAAGCAGATTTACATGACAATAGTGCGAATTCGGTTTATGTTTTAATTTCGCCAGTAGATGTTCAAAGTAAGAAGAAATGGTCTCCATTTGCATATTAGTTGTCCTCCGGTATCATAAAAAGGCGAATTTAAAAGTTTATTGCGTTTGAGGCTTAATGGGTCGGCATTTCTCACGTCCGATGGAAACATTCTATTTTATAATAATTTTTGGCATTCTTATATTATATTTTTTTTGTTTACTTTGTAGTGGTGTTGAAATTTGGTTTTTAATTACCGATTTGACTATAGGTGGTTTGGAATTGTTTTATATTATAAAATATATGTAGCAACTAAAGGATAGTTTTTAACTGGTGGCAACGCAGAGGGTAATAATAGGTTTATCAGTCTAATTTAGTCTAATGTTCTTTATTTGGTATTGTAGAGGCCAAACGCATTGGCCGATTTTTATGTTTCTAACATTAATCTAAAATAAGAAGACTAAAAACATACTATATATAACTATATATATTTATATATAATTGATAAAATGAAAAAAATATCAATTTTGCTTGCATAGATAAGAAGGCAGTAGGTACCTGACTATTCACACGAAGGCTGTAGGTTCAATTACAATTTTACTCTACTTACTCTGTTATAACATAGTTTTTATTATATATCTCGTACATTAAGCAACTTTTTTTTAATATCAATCTCTGTTTGAAAAACCAAGGTGGTGGGTATTGACTCCCACTCAAGAATGAATTATTTTCCTTTCCTTACTCTGACAATAAGGCAAAGAGATACGTTGAGTTCTGCCATTTAATACGCAATAACTCTAAACTCGGATAAGAATTGAGCTAAAAAAAATATTATTTCTTATCAAATAATACTTATGCTCTAGATTGTTTACATTATTCTCTTTTCTCGTACTACCCTCAATTATTCCAGAGTAAGATTTCTACATTTAAATGTGACCCCCAAGCACGTCGGTCGCAGGCACCAACAATAAATAAAAGGTGGAGCCGACCGCAAGTAAACCATGAATTATCGTTTTTGAGGAACCCAATGTTAAGAAATATAAACGATTCTGTTGAAATTATACTATTTAATTAATTTACATTTTAAATATTTGTTTTATTTTTAAATACTTATTAATATACATACCATTGAAGTATCTAATTTTTGCAATTTTTATTTGGACATTCGCAATGTTAACTCACAAATTATAAGGTTTTTATGGTATATGTCGTAGGTTCAATACCTGCAGTGGTTTTTTCAACTACTCTGACAAGACATCCCATTGTAAATTAATGGCATAAATTCAAGTGTTTCATAGTTCTAAATAAAAAAAAATCCGGATTTTCGATGCATGTTGAGTGGCGAAACTAAACCCCGCAATTTTTATTTAGTACCGTCGCAAAACAATGTAAATATTAATAGTCAATAATTCATTCCCCCAAGTGAGAATTGAACCCACAACCATCGCTTTAACAGTCAGATGTTTAATAAGCAATAATTCATTCCCCCGACTGGGAGTCGAATCCAGAACCAACGCGTTAACAGTCACACGTTTGTATCCCTGCGCCACAACGGCCTCAAAAGTTTATTTCAAGATAAACATACTAAGTATAATACATACTTTTCTTATCAAAAATAAAGTTGACGCGTGAAGTGCGTCTGACCCATAAATATCACTTTGGCCGGGCTACTCTGACATGAATTGTAAATGCGCCATTTTCCAACTTGGCTATGAATTTATAGCTTTTTTACACAAATCCCGTATCTGTATTTGATCCCGTAACACCTTGTAATCTTCAAAAGTTTGAATGAGATCAACTGTGTTAGTCGTTTATTTACGGCATTAAAGATTTTATCTACTTAATAATACTAATAATATTAAAAAATTAAATCAGCTTCACACTGTATCCGGCACACAGCAGGGTAGGCAGAAGGAACCTAGTGTTAAGACACACCGTTCCCCCTTTCCGCCGAGTTCTGGAGGAATTGCGTATTGAGTGGCTCAACTCAACGCCGCGCTTTGCCTTGACACTAGAGCAAAGAAATTAAAATTTAAATGTAAGTAAATATTTCATTTCCTCGAGTGCGGATCGAACTCATAACCAGTCGATTTCACAGTCACACTTTGTACCCCTGCGCCACGACTGGCCTCAATACTATATTATTCTATATACATTTTAATTTCTGGTACTATAAAATACGGCCTTGAGATCCAACACTCAACAAATAATATCACGAAAATTGGACTTAAACTGGAGAACAGAGTGTCTTAACACTAGGTACCCCACCCACCCTGCTATACAAAAATATACCAATATGAAAAATATCTCAAAATAGTAAAAACACAAATATAACATTAATACCGGCATTCGCTTTATGAATCCATTTCCTTTCTCAGTTCAAGGTGTGTACTTTGTTTACGCTAAATGATAGCCGATCGTAAACTAGTCTAAACACGCGGTTCCGCCCGCTGCGGCCACCTGGCGGTGCTTTGCTTCACAGAATATTATTGTAAGGTGATTATGTGTGACTTATATACAGACGGATGAGTGAATATTAATATATAAGCTGTATATATTTATATTTTTCGTGTCGGTTGGCTGATAAGCAAAGATAGTAATCTAAGCAAAAGCATCAATTATTCTAAAATAAATTAATTACCTTAAAAACACAAGATTTTAATAAAACAAAATAAATTTTACTTATTTTTTGTTTTTTCTTTTAGCTTCACGCTGTATCCCCCACACAGCAGGGTAAGTAGAGGGAACCTAGTGTTAAGACACTCCGTTCCCCACTTTCTGCCGAATTCTGGAGGCATTGCGTGTTGAGTGGCAGAACTCAACGCCGCGTTTAACCTCGACACCAGAGCGAAGAAATGGAAATATAAATTTAAGTAAATATTTCATTTCCTCGAGTGGGGATCGAACCCACAACCAGTCGGTTTTGCAGTCACACCTCGTGCCGCTGCGCCACGACCGGCCTCAGTAGGCATATTTTTTGTTAATTTTTAATATGTACATTACAAGTTTTTTTAAACTTGGAAACCTATTTGAATCAGAAAAATAAAATGACTACTGAGCTTAGACGGTCTTTTCTAGTATAATAATTTGTTATAGCAAAAAAAGTAAGTTTATTTAGTACCGACATATGGTACCAGAGTTTACGTAAAAATCTCAGCTTGAAAAAACAAAAAACTCATAAATGTTTATAGATTTGCGACCTCCTTATATGTATAGAGTCGAAACCACCCTTAGTAGAAAATAAACAAAAATTTTATTTATATACATTTTACTACTCCAGTTATTTATTTTTGCTTAAAATAATATAGATTAATTTATTTTAAATTATATAAGAGTAATAGCGTTGAGTTGAGAATTAAATATATTTATTTATCCGATGCGATAGGACAAAGCACGACATTAAGTTCTGCCATTTAACATAATTGTAATGTTATTACCGGGAAAAGATAGAATTCAGAGAAAGATCGGAGAAGGAGTGTCCTGATACTAGGTTTTCTTTTTACCTGAAGAAATAGAATCACTTATTTTAAGCAGTAGGTAAAAATGGATTATATCTAAAGTAAATAGTGTAAAGACGGCGTTGAGCTCCGCCGCTCACTCACAATATCTCGAAAATTTGGTGATACATGTAGAACGGAGCCTTGCTATATGTGAAATATAGCGTGAAACTACTATTATTATTAGATATTATTAGAATCCCTGACTTCTCTAAATCATTCACTAATATCCACACATTATCATATCGCGAATCACAAACACAGCTTACCGTTTTATTTACGTACGTATATCTGAAAAACTTTACCACTTCTACTAAAACATTTGTCCATTTTCCTTTTCATCTCGAAATCACTTAACATAAGTAGGTACCTATACCTAGTACCTGAACAACAACAATCGTAACATAAATAATATTGGTAACAACAAAATATTGTGTTTATCCCACAACAATGACCGACAAAATACATTGTCACCACGTATTATTTATAGCAGTGTTGTTAGAAAGCTTTTCGGAACTTTAATGATAGTTTTAGTTGCTATCGTACGATGAACTAGCTTATACTTGCGGCTTCGCTCGATAAAAGTAAATTTTGTCCCGACTCGGATTGAAACATACTTCCTATTTATTTTATAAATATCAAATATAACATTGGTCGTATTTTTTAATTCAAAACAATCAAAAATTATTATAGAAATAACGATAATGTAGTAAAAAATCATATTAGAATATTAGAGATTAAAGTAATAAAAAATCATATTAGAAGTCATTATAGTTGTCAATCAATTCTGTTTATTAAATCAATGATCATGTAGTTTAAGCGGGTGAAGCCGCGGGCGGGCCGCTAGTGTATAATAAATGGCTTATTTTAAGTGATAGAGGTAGCTCTGACATCAGGTACTGTGGGTTAGAGCGATTTAATATGGCTTATAGCCAAAAATAATTTTCCAATTCGTACTAGTAGTTCCTGAGATTAGCGTTCAACTATAATATGAATATAGATTATATGTTTTTATAAAAAAAAGTCACGGTCGTGGAGTTGGGATGCTATGTCTAAGAATTCAAGTCCGAATAGGAAATGAATAAATTATTACTTTTTATCGGCTTTGGTAGACAGAGCGCGGTTTTACCTTCCGACACGCAATGTCTCGAAAAATTGAAGGCCGAAGTGTCTCACTATGTTCCCTTTACCTACCCTGCGTTCCGGGAAAAAGTTGTTAAGCTGTATATGTTTTACGTATCTGCAATATAAGACGGAACTCAACACCACGCTCAAAAAATACTTATTAAATCTTATTTTTAGGCATTATTTACATAAAAGAGTACTTTAGTAGTAGTATACTTTAAAAGACGCGACAGTGTGTAGACAATCTATTATGTCGATAACTCCGAACCTTGTGTAAGTATCTATGAAATATGCTAACATGTCGTCGTATATCAATCACTACTTTGTAGTTCAAGTAAATATTTTTAAGTATTTGTTCAATGGTTCTTATTTTGCACAGATACGGCGGGAAAATCAGAGGGAGCATAGAGAGAGTTAAGACACTCACAATCTTTCTTTAATTTTTTTTAACAAATTCAAAGTACGCTAGTGCTTTATGTTAAGTAAAATTATTTTCTACTTTTCAGTTTGTTTGAAGTCGGTTTGTTCTTTTTTTTTAAATTAATTTATTAATAAATATGCTAAAATAGATAAAAACTAAAGAATGTTGGGCTCTTAAGAAACAATTACCGTAAATAACTGTTTTTGTATATATTTTTTTATTATTTAAATAGAAAATATTTAAAAACGTATTCAGTTTAAAATTAAAAATCTTTACCCTCTATCATAATCATATACAAAACCCATAAAGTACCGGCTAATATAAATATCATGTTATATGAGAGAGAACTCGTATTTTCTAAGAAAATCACATGAAGCAATAATGCATAAGGCGGGCATTCCTTTGGAACTATGCTGAATATTTTTAATCAATACAAATTAGGTACCGCCTCGGGCGCCGCGAGGATGTACGCTTGTTTCTTACACACGGTCGATTATGATGTAGTAAATTGAGAAGTTAAGTAAAATTGCTTTTTAAAAAAGTTTTAAAGTGTTTTTTTTTATGAAAATTGAGATAATTTAAGCTGATATGAGTAAAAAATGGAGTAGGGGATATTTCAGCACTAAGTTTAAAATGTGTTTTAACATAGATATTAATAAAAAGCTAAAGATTTAAAAATAATAAATAAATATAATGTGTGATATTGTAACGCGATGGTTGTGGGTTTGATTGCCATTTGGGGAATGAAATTATTGATTTATAAATATTAATATATTTTTTTCGCTCTTCTATCAAAACAAAAAGCGCGGTGTTGAGTTCCGCCTCTCAACACGCGGTGCCTCAAAAATTCGGCTGAAAATCGGGAATGGAGTGTCTTAACACAAGGGTCCCTCCGCATATCCTGCTATATGCGGGGGATACAGCGTGAAGCTGAAATAAAAATAATATTAATATTAACGGTTTTTACCCAATTTAATATAATTTCTCATGTCCATCTTATTTATCTTATTAGCACTGTGTCCATCACGATGTGCATACACTATTAAAGATCCCGAAGATCCCGGGATCGAGCCCAATATTGATTCATCGCCTCAGGTACGCTATCTCAACAATGTTGGAAGCTTCTAAAATTGGATTTGGGTTTATTAAGGAAAATATTTTCATTTTCGCATTTATTACTTTGATTTATACCTATATGCGAGCTTAAACAAGTTTATGAAAATATGGAGGGATTACGCTGTAAAACCGGTAGGAGTATTAAATTTGTATGTATAAATAATGAAATTACACTGAAATACCTAAATATTGAAATTAAAGCCGACGTAATGGTTGTGGGATCGATTCCTATTCGGTGTTTTTAACTATTTTTGTTTCTTCGCTCTGATAGCCAGACAAACCGTGGCGTTAATGTACGCTGTTCAACGCGGAATGTCTGTAAAAATCTGCCAAAAATGTGCAACAAATGTCTGTGTCTTATTTTTATGTTCCCACTGGTTTCCCTGCTTTATGTGGAATGCAAAATAACAACTTTTAAACAAATATTTAGTAATATTTACAGTTGCTAACTACAGAGTTTTATGTAGTGGGTTCCATCCTCTCCCAGGGGAATGATAATATTTAAATTATCATCATTTCCGTGCTCTATCAGGCAAAGTTCAGTACTGAGTTGCGCAACTCAACACGTCTATCCATTTTCCAATTTTCGTCATAATATCTCAAAAATTGGGGAACGGAGTATTTCAACACTAGGTTCCCTCTGCCTATCCTGCTATGCTTTTTTTAAAAAGTAACCTATTTCAAAAGACACAAGATGAGCAAGTATAGAACACGGTCGGTCTCGAGGCGAGTGCGGCCAGCTGTTAATGGCAGTGTTGTGTATCGGTGAGGGGCACTACACGGTCGCTTTGGAGAAAATTCTATTGTCTCTAAGATTTAAGTCTATACTTGAAAAACTAAAGTGTATGTAATTTTAAAAAGTTAGATAGTATAATATATATTTTTTTATTATGATGTTTATGTAATGATAAAAAAATGCAGCTTTACGCATTTGTTCGCATTGAAAGGAAAGTACAGGGACCCTAGTGGTTAGGATATTCCGTTTCTCACTTTCCACTCAATTTTCAAGATTATTCAATATTTAGAGATTTGGTTGGACTTAACACCGCGTTTAATATTTTAGAGCGCATAATTGAAAATTATTTATATATCATTTATTCTTCTAAGTGGGAATTGTACCCACAACCGCCGTGTTTGCAGTTTAACTTTAAAATCATGGTTGAGAAGGCAAATCGTGGCATCGAATTATACTACTCAGAACACGAAAGATCTCGAAAATAAAGCGTTATGTGGAGAATGGAGTGTCTTAACACTAGATTTTCTCTTCCTACCCTGCAAAAATAGTAAAAACACATCACACTACATATATTGTTAATAGTTTAAATATTACAAACGTAGAACTGACCAAAAACTATAAATAGAGCCTAGCTCGAGCAAATCTTCGAAGTTCAGTTACTACAAGTTCTAAACAGCCGCGGGCGGACACTCCCTTCACTTAAAACGAAATGAAGTTCGCATGTCCCCACTAAACTTACGTCTAATAAACTTCTAACAACCAACTATTTTATTTAATCACAATTGTGCAGTTTAAAATAGATTTTCTATATAATACTTCAACACAATCGTTTATCGCAAATAGTTGAGGTTTTATAGATTTTTTTATAGTTTCACGCTGTATCCCGCAATTAGCAGGGTAGGCAGAATGAACCTATTGTTAAAATTTTCCGTTCAATTTTGAAGACGAGAGGTGAATGGCGGAACTAAACGTTGCGCTTTGTCTACATACTAGAGATATGCAAGATATTTTGAATATTATATCTAAAAAATAAGTAAAATACACAGTGGTAATGTAAACGTGTTGGTTGTGAGTTTGATCCTTACTTGTGAGAATAAATTTATTTTTATTTCCCTGTTTGGTAAGATACATTAAGCACGCAACTGGTATACAGAGGTATGTGCGGGATAAAGCGTGAAGCTGAAAAACTAAAACTATATATATAGGCATAAATACAGAAATATTTGAGGAAACGTTTCAATTTATCAAAAGTAATTCTTTTGTACGATACCCTCTGCTCCAAGATATAACAGATATAATAGTGGGGTAAAATGCACAAGTCACTATAATCTACTTCATCAATAAAATATATATTTTTTATGGTTATATATTTCTTAAATATATTTCTTATGGTTGTATTTAAACTAATCAAAATGAAAATAAATTTCATAATATGAAACAGCTAATATTAGAAATGTATACTTTAAGCTAATATGTACCACTGAAAAAATTGTTTAGTTGAACGCGAAGGAATTGTGTTTTTTTTAAATAGTCAATGTTGTATTGGATAGTCCATTTAGCTAGAAAGACTATACTGGTAGGCTATATTTTGTTAAGTTAATTGTTTTGATGCAATGCACCTGCGTGAGGGAAATTTCTCGGGAACTCGGATTGTGTCTATTTTTTTCATTGATATCTACCACTCAACATCCTTTTTTAAAAAAATAATAATATATTTAGTAGCTCCAGATTTCTCGTATAACAGTATAGACAGACAGAAGCTAGTGTTAAAACATTCTGTACTCTGTTTTTTGCCGAATTCAAAATATTGTGTGCTGAGCGGCGAAACTGAACGCCGCGTTTTATCTTGTCAGAGCAGAGAAATAAAATATTATTCAATTATTAAGTCACAAAGCCAAACACTAGAAGCACGTACGTACCTCTACATACATATAATATTCGTCGTTTTCACTCGCTTTAACACTTACCAAGTTGTTAAGCACCCAAGTTAGACAATAACCGGCTAGATTACACCCGCTGAGGTGTTTGATATTAGGGAATTATCACGACGACAGCTTAAATTGAGAAATCGTATTTAAATTTTATATATAGTATAATATATTCCTTTTTCTAAGCAAATATTAACTATGAATTATTATTAGCAAGAATGTTTAATAAAAAAATATTTATACGTTGAGACAATATTGCAACATCATTTTAATCTCTACTCTTCGGCAAATTTAGCATTGCATATACCATTAAAGCTTTTAAATTTTAAATACAAATGTTCATAAACTATTAGATAAAACACGGTGTTGATTGAGCTGAAAGGGAAAAACGGAGTGTCTTAACACTTGAGGAAAAACATGAACACATTCCCTTTTACAGGAATTCGGATATTAAGTAATTATATATTACTAAAATCTAGCAAGGGCAAAGCAAAAAATTTTGCTCTACAATTCATCACCACAAAATAAAAGTAGAAAATTGCGTTATTTTTTTTAATCCAAACAATAGAAAACTGTCAAGTTATATTTTTCAACAACCTCCATCCTGCCAGCCGTAAAGCTGAGATAGGCTGGAATCGTCGAAGTTGCAAAGAATCGCCGATTAGATTAACAATGACTGTCGCGTAACAAACAAAACATTACTAATTGCTTCTTCTTTTATTGCAACTTTTGAAATATTAGTCAACGTCACGACTAGGGTTCCCATGATTAAGTGTAATGCAGGACATTTGTAACTAATTTCACGCTTTTTCCACCATGGTACAGTAAACGATGTGATTTTAGTGCTAAGAAATTCCGTTCTCCAATTTCCTTGCAACTTTCAGGATTTGGAATGTACTCCTAGAAATTCCGATATTAATGTCAGATATTAACTATATTTTTTATGTCTGAGTAGTGCTGGTTTGTAAGTGTAGAAATGGTGTCCGAGCTGTTCACACGCAAACTGATGAAAATTTATTGCGTTTATTGTACGCGGTGCGGTGTATTGATAATGTCAAAGATGTTTAAAACTTTTCTACACCAGATACGTTTTGCCCAAGTATAACGTGTAGCGACACTATTTATTATGTCACAATAAATTTTGTTATTAGACTCGTGTGCATTCAGAGACACTCGATGTTTACACAAAGTATCTATATATTAGTATTTTAACGGAGCGAGAAAAGTAATATATATTGAATACAAGGTATAATTCCCCACAGTGGGAACTCAAAAGCATTGCAGCTACAGTCATATACTGATTCTACACGTGCATGGGGAACAAAATGTTTTAGCAGTAGGTTCCCTCAGCCTACCTTGCTATGAAATTGAATGAAAAGGCGTTAAGCTAATAAAAAAACTAATCACACTATCCTAAAAATTATCAACATCATACCCCCCCTAGCCATTGTTGCCGATATCGTATCTTAAAAAATGTTGAGACAACACCTCCCCACTAATCCGGGGATGAGCAAGGATTAAGGGATGCTCGACCGCAAACAAGAAACAAACAGTGAGAAAAAATAACAGCCCTCCAACCGCCTATCTTTAATTAGATTGATGAACATCATTTGTTATGGGTGTTATAGAATTATTGTAGTTGTTTAATTCGAGAATATAATGGAATATTCTTTAAATTTTCTATGAAAACTGAAATGTTTTATAATTTTCATTTAATATTTAATACAATTGTAGTAATTTAAAGATAGTTATCACTAATATTTTTTTTGATTTTATTATAGCTTCACGGAGTTTTTTCGTATACGTGCTTTTTTAAGCATACAACAATAGCCTCATCCACGCAAAAACCAAATTTTCAAGACATTACGGGTAAAGTGGCGGAACTCAACTTCATGATTTGTCTTGTTACTAGAGCGAGAGTAAAAATCGAACTCACAATCGCTGCATTTATAGTCCGATGCTTTGACACTGTGCCACAGCGGCCTAAGAATCTGAATTAATAAAATTAATGTAAACTGATCATATTCTATTTTTAACTATGTTTCTTTATCTGTTTGCATTAAGTGTAATGTAAAGATGACAAGAAGAATATAGAATGAGGAAGCCCAGTATACCTACTCTTCTTTGTGTCTATTTATAAAGATGTTGTGTGATTAGATACCGGAACTTAACGCCGCACTTTATAGATAAAAAATGTAACTAATGAAAAAAAAAAACAATTGCAACATGAATATAATAAATATGCAACGGAACGTTCAGTGCATAAAAAAATCAAACTTAACCATAACTCTGCAACGATAACAAAAAAAAAAAAAACAAACGAATTGACATTTGATCGTTAAACACTACGCTAAAATGGTGCATTTCGTATTGTTTAAATTACCCCATAAATATACATACGTAACGGTTACAACAAAGGATGTGACCGGTACGGCCGACGGGTGATAAATCTGCGATGCATGGTAAGTACGTAAGTTTTACGGTGGCAAAATGTCATATTGTAAAATGTAAATGTAACTATCTAAAACGGTAAGTGGAGAAACGGTATTCACAAATCATTGTTTATTTGTGCGGCGTTAAGTTCCGGTATCAAATAGGTACACAACGTCTTTATAAATAGGCACAAGGGAGAGTACACTGGTTTTTACATCTATATATATCACGCTGTATCGTTCATAACTATAGCTGGCAGTCGCGGAACTTGTTCTAAAAGACCCCATTCTTCCTTCTTTCTCTGCGGAACTAAACGCCGCGTTTTGTCTCCTTACATTGAGATGCATACGCTGCGTTACGACGGCCTCTATAAATAATAAATCTGCGACGCATACATAATATTGTAAAATGTACAGAGTATTTGTAGTGGGTTCTTTTTTTTTCGCACATAGTATGTTAGGTAGGGCTAGTGTTAGAACACTGTTCCCACGTACCATACATTTTCGAAACATGAAATATATTGAGTTGCGGAACTAAACGCCGCGTTTTGTCTTCTTACAGTCGGACGTGTCGTAACAACAATAAATACCTCTGAAAATAATAAACCTGCAAAGCATACGACAATACGACATAACTTTCACGAAATATCATATTGTAAAATGTAAATTTAACTACCTAATGCGAATGAGCTAAAGCTCTAAAGCACTGTTTATTTGTCGTAGAGTTGAGTTGACTAGTGTTTTTATGTTCGCGAGAAATAAAAACGTCTCGCGGCGAATTATGAATTGTGTATACGGGAATATTGGAACTGGAGAGACGGCATTTGGAATATTTTTGTGTCTTTTTTTTTATAGTTTCACGCTGTATCACGCATATAGCAGAGCATATAGAGGAAACATTAAGACATTCCGTTTTAGAGACATTGCATGTTTAGTTGCAGATCACCGTCGCGCATTGTCTTCTTACTAAAGCGACTAAATTTAAGACTAAACTCATTCCCCCAATTTTTTATATATTTTTTTTACATATTAATTTCACTTTTAGTTAATTTTTATAAATAAATTTTTTAGAGTGGTTGAAAAACATTTTTGAAGTAAATATAAATATGTTATATTGATATCAATATTTTTAAGTATATAATACTGAAGAGTATGTTTATTATGTTAAGCGCGTTCGACCGATCACACTAATCTCAGGAACCATTTATTCGAATTCGATTTTTTTTTTGGTGTTTCATATTTTCTTTATTGAATAATGGCTACGAAGTTGCTACTATTATCAATTAGAGTAAAATAATGAAGAAAAATGTCTTGGTTATTTTCTATTAACCAAGCTTTCAAAAACACATAGTAGCCAGTTAAATTTATCAATAAAAAACAACATAAAAACAAAATTTAAGCAAGAATATTCATAAAACAATAGCTTATCTTATACAAGATTCACAAACTATCATAATCCGTTTCAGGTCACTTGCCGTGTCTGCAATTCCACAAGTCTATGCCAAGTGTCTCCTAGGTGGTGCATCGAGGCAGTTTGCTTGATATAATGCACGTCGCAGCCGTTATTGCTTCAACCTACTTATTTATAATTGTTACTGCCGCCCCCATCCACAGCTGACCCCTGTCTCTCCCTCCAATTCCACCTAAACAGAAGTGAGGAGTACGGCGTAGTACAAACTGGCGGTTCAAGTTGAACTGGTGGCTTTATAGCTATGGGTAAGCTTTCAAGAGCCAGTTAGGTCGGCACGGGCAATTTAGTTTTCTTTCATAGTGACTGGTAGTAAGACCTTTATTACACAAGCAATGGACTTTCAGATGAATCATTCTAATGACCCGGTGTTGGATGAAGCTGTATGTTCATATAAACCAGTATATCTGATGGTATCTCCGTTTTAATAATTACTTGGAACGCGAGCCTATGCCTTCAAGTCTTCATTTTTATTGGCTATTTCAAGTAAAATTATGTAGGAATAGAGAGTTGTCTTGTTCTTTTGTATATATATTTTTTTTGTTCATTTTGTTTAATGTTACGAAATGCAGTCGTATTTCGTGTACGTTTCAGTGTCAAGGAAATTGTGTACTTCTCGTAATAATAGCTGTTACAATTTTTATTTGTTTTCTTGTTGGCTGAGGTCCTGTTTTCAAGATTTTGTAATGTAAATGTTAATTTATTTATTTGATATATTAAAAGGAGAATAGAAGTTTTTTTAACTATTTTATATATATATATAACATATATTCGTTTTTAGTTGCGGCTTTACCTTTGTTTTGTATGATATGGAATAGCGTAAGTGTAAATCTGGAAATTATTGATTTAAAAAAAATCTGGTCGAGTTTCTTTCGCCAGTTCTTCTCAGGTTGCAAGCAGAACTGGTCGTAAATTAATTGATGTTTAAAAATGAAACTTATAACATTTTATTCTGAATAAAAGTATTTGACTATGACTTTGGCGCTTCTAAGCGCCAGTCATAGTCAAATAATTTTACCTGGTAGCATCTGCATTTAACTGGTAGCATCCACCATATTATATATAGACCTATATATAGTATTCTTCGATAAATATATATCGAACACAAAAAGGCCGTCCGTGGCGCAGCGGCACGAGGTGTGGACTGTAAAACCGACTGATTGTGGGTTCGATCCCCACTCGAGGAGATGAAATATTTACTTAAATTTATATTTCCATTTCTTCGCTCTGGTGTCGAGGTTAAGCGCGGCGTTGAGTTCTGCCACTCA